>PVIC010025922.1:0-24894 GCA_004025085.1 Thryonomys swinderianus
AATTTCATGAGTGAGTGCCTATCTGCTAACATTTTCCCCTTTTGAAGAGAAGGAAAGATATGAAACTATGATATGTCTCAAGAGTCACTGAGCCTTGGTTCACATTACTTCAGGACAGACTTGCGCTGAAGAGAGCAGCTGTAGACACAAGGGTCGAGGCAGCTCAGAAACCAGAAAGAGGCTCTCTGTCTCAAGGACGAATATACCAAACACAATGTTTGACCAGCAAAAAGCCAAATAGCTATTTTTAAGCTGCCAAAAAGCCATGTGGCACCCTTCCAACTGCTCTAACAAAGCAATTTGCCTTTCTAATAAGAGATACCTCGCTTATGATTTGGGGAAAGCTGAATCTCAGAAGAAGTGGCTCAAGATCAAGTAAGTAATTAAAAGAACGACAAAAAGAAGCTAAAATTCTTTAATTCCATCTGGCCCCAGGCTCTGCCCAAAACATTAAACTCATGATTTCATTGCAAGTAACCTGAACCCAAAATTGGTCCAAAAGTATGACATGGCATGGAACAGTCCCCTCTCCTAACGAGAATTTTCTTTCCCTGGTGCCAATTACTCTGAATTTTTCCACTTATTCTCCAGTAAATTTTGTTAGTCTTTCACAGAAGCCCAACACAGAGGCCTAAATGTTGAACTGATGGTTTAATATCTTCTGATTTAAAAGGGGTGTGTGTTTCTTACTTGCAGTTCATTGGGTTTAGACATTGCTCCCCTGTGAGCAACACAACACTACTGTCTCAAGGCTTTTACAGCTGCAAAAGGGTGTAGGACTCAGGAAACAGGCTGTGGAATTAAGAGCAGGGAGGAGAAGGTGGCACTTAAGACACGCTGGGATGTCCCCAGCTGCATGTGTGATATGGGAAGAAAGGGGAACACATGGACAGGACAGGACACATGGATCAACTGTGTATTGGTCTCTAGAAAATGGCCAGAAGCTTGAGGATTATTTTAAGAAAAAAAAAGTCTACTTCAAACCATCAATACATTAAAAAAAAATGCAGAGAATACGTCACCAAATTAAGCTCTAAGCCCTCCATATACTTACAAAAAAAGGAAAAAACTGCCAGGCGTGGTTGTTCACGTCTGTAATCCCAGCACTCAGGAGGCAGAGACAGGAGGATTACTGAGTTCAAGGCTTGCCTAGGCTATATAGTGAACTCAGAGCCAGCCTGAACTACAAAGAGAGACCCTGTCTCAAAAAAAAAAAAAAAAAAGGAAAAACTCTTTCTATATCCTTTTCTCTTTACTAGTCTAGAAGCTTTGAGTCACATTTTGGATGCTGTTGTTGGCTGAATAAAATAAAGTTCACTAGGGCCGGAGGGTTAGCTCAGTGGTTCCGGCGCCTGCCTCGCAAGTGCAAGGTCCTGAGTTCGATCCCCAGTAACCACATACAATGCGGGGCGTGGAGACTCACACCCACCAGTAATCAATACCACATACCACAGTGCCGGGTGTGATGGCTCATGCCTGTAATCCCAGCACTCGGGAGGCAGAGGCAGGAAGATTGCTGAATTTGAGGCTTGCCTGGGCTACATAGTGAGCTCAGGGCCAGACTGAACTACAAAGCGAGACCCTGTCTCAATAGATAGATAGATAGATAGATAGATAGATAGATAGATAGATAGATAGATAGATAGATAGATAGATAGATAGATAGATAGATAGATGATAGATAGATAGATAAAGTTCACTACAAGTGCAACCTCCCCTATCTCAATAAATAAATAAATAATAAATAAATAAGTTTACTACAAGTGCAACCTCCCCTGGTACCATGAAAGTCTCCAGTGAGATTCTCTTCCACAAAGTAAGACAGTGGCCTCTTGTGGGAATGCAATGCTAAGAACTTTTAATAGGTTCCAACTGGGGAAAAAGTCCATGCCCACATCCGCAGATGATGATATAGTGTTCCTTATGGCCTGTCAGAGAATGGCTGCCTGGATCACAGAGAATATCTCCAGCTTGCTCTAAAGTGTAAGTTAACTCTTCCTAACCAAAGCAGAACAGTTGAACCACTGCCTCATCACTACTAATAATGATGACTTTGATCATGAGACCCCAGTGAACAACACTGTAACGTCAAAGACAGCACCATTTCTAAATCCCTCTCCAAATACTGCCATAACAAGCCAGAGGAAGGCCAAGGACCAGTCAAGCTTTTAGTGGCCAGAGAGAAAGCACCAAATAGCTCAGTTTCTAAGCTCAAGAATTCTGCCTCTAACTGGGGTCATTGCATATTAAAAATGTCTTCTGTTTCTGTGAACCACTTTTCTGATTGTTTTTAGACACTATTAGGTAACTATATAATCCACTAAAATGGAATTTTAAAGAGTTCAAAGGAAATTTTGAAACCAGACACCAAAGTATATTTCAGACCCTCTAAAATTTTACGGTGGCTATTTTTGAGTTGTATTCATTAATGCCTACTCCTCTACAAATAATGGAGCAACCACGGTTGAATGACTGTCTAAATGATCTAACAAACTGGAAATCTGGGGATTTCTAACACCTAGCTTTCATCTCTGAGTATCTATGAGCTTTCATTAAAATGAAAATCAAACTTAACCAGCTTGGACACTCTCAAGCTGTGAACATCAACCATATGTGTGAACTAGACAAGCTTGGGCTCCGTGGGATTTTGTGAGTGGGAGAGAGAAATGGATGATCATATGACAATACGGATGTTCAAAGAAATCCAGGACACACAACCAGCATCGTGTCAGCTTCCTTAGGGCAAACATAAAAGGCAAAAACCTGGAAGGAAAGCAAAGAAATCAAATTGCAGGTCATGAACAAGCAACCAAAAGACAATTAATAGCAAGCACATTGAGAACAAAAACATTCACTGAAAAGGAAGTGAAATCACAGCCTCAGTGTCTTGTAAATTTGTAACTGTAATGAAGAAACTTCGGATAACAAAAGACTGGAATTCAAGACAGTTTCTCAAACCTACATGTTACATATAGCTATACGTAAAAACAAAAGACTAAATCTCCTCCTTCGTGAGTCTGAAGTAATACTGTGTTAGATCAGCAAAGAAATGTGGGTAATGTTCTTTTCTCCTTTCAGTGGCTCACAAATGTCTACACAGAAATCACTTCTTTAGGAAAGGAAAGAAAAAAGAATTTTTTAAAAAAGAGAATTGAAAAAAATAGAAATATCTTTTTCAAATGGGAAGGGGATCGAGAGTTGGAAAGAGAAGGTAAGATGGGGGAGAAGGAAACAAAAAGAGTTAAGATGTGTTTTGGTTTTTTTTGTTTTGTTTTGTTTTTTTTGAGACAGAGTCTCGCTTTGTAGTTCAGGCTGGCCCTGAGCTCACTATGTAGCCCAGGCAAGCCACCGCGAACTCAGCAATCCTCCTGTCTCTGCCTCCCGAGTGCTGGGATAAGATGTGTTTTGTACATGAACAAACATCTCCCACTAGTATAATCAGGTACTGCAAACAGTAATAATAACACACAATTATAAAAATTTTGAAAAAGAAATCAATCTATGTGAAAAGGCTAAGGAAAGCCAAGAGAATGGAAAGAACAAAGGAAAATCTCAGAGAATTTTTTTTCATATTCTACTCTCCAAGGGATCGCATTCACTGCATTTTGTTGCTCTGTGCACTAGAATCAGTGTTCCAAAACCCTGGACTTCACCAGGTTCCCCTTGGACCTAAACACCATGACCATGGTATTTGCAGGATCCTTCCACAGCTCACCCTGAACCAACCAATCAGAACCATTTCGCGTGACCATCTCTAGCCCCACACCAAGGACACTTCAAACCAATCAGCACCCAACTACTCTGGGTTAGGTAAATGTGGGTGACAAGATGATTCACGTTGCTTAACGACCTCATACCATCATCAATCACAAAATCAGATGAAGAAGCTGTGTTTTCCCAAACTTTTTTGTTGCCTTCTTTACCCAAACATTTCCTTCTGTTTAAGAGTCCATTTCAAAACTATATTTTTCCAAAATCTGTAAAGGTTCAGCAGGTATCTGGGAAATAAAACTGAAATTCATGTGGTTCTCCTGTCTCTCAGCTCCCCAAAGTGCTTATCAGGAAGGTATCTGTTTCCCATTTTTTCTAACTAATTTTACAGATCCTTCAATAAATAGAGATTTCTCATTGCTTTTAATTGATCTAAGTATATTTCTCATTAAATAAATAAAATGAAAATTTGTGTTCACATGAATATTTATAGTGGCTTTACTCACAATGGCCAACCAGGACTATCCCAAATGTCTTTCACCCGGGAAATGGGTAAACACACTGTAGTATCTACCCATGAGAGAATGCAACATCTTTTCAGCAGTAACCTCGTCTTCACCACAAAGCCCTATGAAAACATGGCTAAATCTCAAATGTATTATTCTAAATGACAGAAATCAGACCAAAAAAGCTATAAGCTATATGATTCAATTTACATGACATTCCAGAAAAAGCATAATTGTAGGGATGGAAAAAAGTCAGCAACTGCCAGAGGCTGGGGAAGGGGTTGACTACACAGCAACCCAAATTTAGGGGTCACTAGAATTGTCCTTTCTTTGTGTTTATCACACAACTTGTATGCATTTGTAAAATGGTGACATTTTATTGCATGTCAATGATATCCTAAAAATAAAATTAATTGCCTTAACTCCACCTGGAATGAAAAAATGAAAACTAGGTAATGATGGTCAGGACACATGAGGGCGGAAGAGAAATACGAGTCATTATGAAGCTGAACTTACCTGTGCCTGATTGCCACCAAATCTCCAGATTCAAGAGCATTAGTAACGAGGTTATGAGAGGAAAAAGAAAACAGCAGAATAAAGCAAATACAGTTTCAGTATCCTACAATGCTTCCTTCCATTCGTGCCTACTTATGACTTGACATCTTCCTAGAATACTTGCATAAGGGTAGTTGCACCCAAATTTATGAATGGGCTCCCAAGGGGAGGTCTGAATGCCAAGAAACAATACTGTCTCTGTTCATCTCTGTTGCTATAACAGCTTAGAGCAGTTTATTTATAAACTATGGAAATTTATTGCTTGTAATTCTGGAAGCTGGGAAGTCCCTGAACAAGGATCTGATGCTGCTGGGGGTTCACATTCTGCTTCAAAGAAGGCAACTTCTTGCTTGCCCTCCCATGGAGGAAAAGGCTGTAAAGAGTTCCTGTTTTATAAGGGTGTGAGTCCTATTCTAATTAGTTCCTAAAACCCTCACCTTTTCATACTGCTGAATTTGAGGTTAAGTTTTAAGATATGAATGAGGGTGCGGTGCTGGGCTCAAACGCTCAGACCACAGCAGGTGACCTCAAAGAGTGTTAGAACAGCCTCATGGGGTTCCAGGCAGGCCTTCAAAACCTGCTTGCTCACAGTTCAGGTCCTGGCTCTAGCCTGAGAATGTAAAAAAGAGGACACAAGTGTGCACGAGAGGAGCCAGAAGGTCCGGATCCCTGTGTCTTCCGGTTGTCTTCCCTTGGTAGATAACTGTCTCTGAGCCCCAGATTCTCCTTTGTATAAAGATGTTAGTCATATTCTAATGAGGTCAGTTTAATTTAATTGCTTCTGTAAATATCTTATCTCCAAAGAAAGTCATATTCAGAGGCTCTGGGAGATGAAGATTTCAACATATCTTTGTAAGAGTGGGCAACTTTGTGCCCATGACAAGCCCTCCTTAGATGGTTGTGCACAGGCCACACCCTGTGGCAGGTGGCCCCAGCTCATCCTCCCGGATGCTGGGCAGTCTGGCTGTGCACGTTCCCATTGCTGCTGCAAGTGGGAACTTCAGACAACCACACTTCAACAGCGCACATGTCATTTCAGATTGTCTTGATGTATAAACTGATTCACCCAGCTTTTCTTAACTCGACTTTAATAAATCCCACCTATGCTCAGTTCCAACCAAGTACTGCCTACCAGGTGCTGTCACATAATGGTGAGAGCCTAATGCCAAACACTAGAGCCACACCACCAGCCTGCTTTTTAGCTCTAAGCCTACTTATTAGCTGTAAGTCATCAACTCTTTAAACTCCAGCCATCTCATCTATAAAGACCTAATAGTGCTTGTCTCTTTTTTTGATGAGGATTCACCAAGCAACACATAAAAAGGGCTCACTCAGCCCAGACCAGCCACATGCTAATTATTCAGTAAACATTTGTCAAGAGATGATTAATAGTGATATCAGTTACAAGATTTAAATTTTAGGGGGGTATAAGAAATTTAGTTTCTGCAGCTTTCTAGGATCCATAAAACTTCAGGATGATAACTAGATTCATCTTTAAGAGGTCCCAGTTTAGCTTGTCCTCTGTTGGAGAAGAAGCCGAGAACCTAAGGAAGCAGGTGTCAACCAAGGTCACCGAAAACTACTCTGGAATTCCTCGGGTTCTCTGTGTCAGTATCATCCACAACCAAGCCCTTCCCTACATTCTTAAATTAGATCCAATCTTACACACGCTCTCTTTCTTAAAGTTCGAGCTAATAAATTGTTTTCTACTTGGTTCTAATTTCCCACCAAT
This sequence comes from Thryonomys swinderianus, assembly GCA_004025085.1. Lineage (NCBI taxonomy): Eukaryota > Metazoa > Chordata > Mammalia > Rodentia > Thryonomyidae > Thryonomys > Thryonomys swinderianus. The sequence continues at coordinate 6,505 of PVIC010025922.1, forward strand.
TGCTTTCAAATACCAGTGTTCAGTCCTCAGCAAGAGGATTTAATCATTCTGAAGGTGGAAACAGAAGTCACAGTGACAGCTCTGCCCGGATTAGGCATCTAAAATTTGCTTTTAGAAGTGATTTTTATACTGAAATGCCACTTATTTTCACTCTCCCAACATGGTCAGGTAAAAGAATGAAGTTAACTTTTATAATCAATGTTATAAATCTTTGAACACATGCTTTTATAAATTTAAACATCACCTAAAATGAATATTCTTACAGAAAAAAGTTTAAAAATGGTAAAATACATCTATTTCCTTAAGTTTTATTAACTCTATACTTAATGTTATAAAAGTTTAATTTAAATTCCAGTGTTTTTCTTCATTTTCTTGATCTCAGGAAGTCAGAATTGAGCCTGGCACTAAATTCAATGCAAAATTAAGCAATGTCATCATCTTGGGTTTGGGGTGCTATTTTCTAATACCTTCATTCTCTTCTTCCTCTTTTCTTCTCACCTTCCTCCCCAATGTCTTTCATCCTATATTCTTCCATCTATTCTCACATTTGCTGAGACCTCTGCATCTCCCAAGGCCTGGCTACCAGCCATTGCTTTAACTTATGCAAGTAAATACAAGAGAAGGACCTAGCGAGATTGACAGAGGGGGCACCACAGGAGGCTTCCTGAAGGAGGGTCTACCAGACCTTCTAGACCAAAGCAAAGGCCTGTTCCTTTGTTTAAGACCAAGAACAAAGAGAGTGTTTGAAGTGTGAGTCAAAAGATGGGTAGGATGAGTCAAGGAGGAGGCTGGGGAAACAGGAGTGGCCCGATGAGAAGCCTTCCATGCCAAGCCATAGTTTTCAGCCTTGTTCCAGAGGGAACGGGGAGCCACTGAGGAATGTAAGCAGGGCAGAGACAGAGTGAGAAGATCACTACAAAGAGTGCAGTGAATCGGTAGAGAGTGGCGATGCTGAAGACAGTGATTTGCTAAATGGCTGGGACCCAGTCTAAGGGAGGAATATGAAGGACCATGCTCCATAAACAATTTTTGACACATCACAATATTGAAGTGATTGTTCAAGTAATAGGCTTCCTTGGATTTTCCTAGGGAAGGTAGGAAAGGAGTAAGTTGTGATTTTACTATCAAAACTTCCAGCCAAAATATAAGAAAATACACGAGTCCCATGCATTCCTTATCTTCTATATAATGCGATCTCTCCCAAACTATCTGTGAACAAGTTCATAATTATTGTGACCACTTTGGATCATATAGTAGAGACAGCAGCACATAAAACCAAGGCTTGGGTGCTCCATCCTCCCTGTGCCCTGCGGGCTTTGCCCCAGTACTTACTGAGAGAGGTAATTCAGTTCTTAGCAAATGCCCATCTGTGATTGGCAAGGTGGACTGTAGTCTATAGTATAATTTCAGGGCGATAGATTACTTATTTCAGTACTGGTCAGTAACCTCACAAGAGGCTACTAGCATCCCCAAAACACTGTTTGCTGGGTAGCCCTTGTTTTAGAAAGAGCATCTTGGCTTTGGAAGGAAAGATCATGGGAGCTGGCTAACTACAGACATGTAAATTATGCAAATATTTTATTTCTTAACTTTTTTAAGGCTTTAACCTTATTTAGTACCTGTGCATTACATGGGTTATACATTAAAGCACTGGATTTTTGCCCACATTGGCAATATCTGCAGTCATTTTTGATTGACATGAATTAGGGACAGAGGAAGATATCATATTCCATCTGGCAGTAGAGCCTGGGGTGCTGTTAAAAATCCCATAATGCGCAGAGAAGTTCCTCACCACCAAATATAATCTCAGTGCTGAGAACGAGAAACCTGCCTCATAGTATTGCTGGCACATAGTGGTCACACTGTTAACAGATCACCTCTGTCTCAGGTTCATATGTGAGTCAGTCTGGTGTGATGATTTGTCCTGATGCAATTTAATCTGGGCAGGACTTCCATGAGCTCTTACCAGTCTTTCATGAAAAAAGACATGACAGTTACTGTCAGTAGTCCAAATGGCAACACTTAACCCCTACGGAGTATCCTTTGGTGTCCTCTCACTTTCCTCTTGTACTCAGGTGATCTTTGCCCCCATCACAGACTGGAAAAACAATGGAGAGTTGAAACAAACCAGTGAGCATCACGGGAGAACGAGCGGACTGCAACCTGGGCAGGCCAACTTGCACCGAGCAAACAGGAAAAAAAATGTTGATGTTGTTCCTCACCCCCACTTTATAAAATGAAAATGAAGATGCTGGTAAAAACAAGTTTGTAGCTGTCAAAGGTTGGCACACTTGGGAGAGTGTCACTTCATTATGTGAGTTTTATATGAGCATGAAATCAACTTAATTAATCTTGACCATCAGAGCTATTTTAAAAAAATCTTCCCACCAGGATTTCCCATAAACCCTGGGGAAAATATGAGGCCAGTTAAATCACTTAATTATGTTTTTATTGAACCCAAACCATATGACCTATCATTTCTTCTTTCTCAAAAAATGAGAAAACTGCCAGGCATGGTGGCTCACGCCTGTAATCTCAGCACTCAGGAGGCAGAGGCAGGAGGATTGCTGTGAGTTCAAGGCTTGCCTGGGCTGCATAGTGAACTCAGGGCCAGCCTGAACTACAAAGTGAGACCCTGTCTCAAAAAACTCCAAAAAGAGAGAGAGAGAGAGAGAGAGAGAGAGAGAGAGAGAGAGAGAGAGAGAGAGAGAGAGAAAACCGAGTGCCAGCTCTGGTCCCCACGTAGCCAGGGCTTCCTTTACAAGTGCAGGGCAGTGAGCGTGATCTCCGCCATCTTGGATCTTTCTGGTATTGGGAGAAATACTGAGAGAGTGTGCAATCTGCTTAACTCCTCTGACCTAAGCACCAGATTCTTTCCTCTCACAGACCTTCCCACTCCACCCATACCTGAGCACTGCTCTGCTCTAAGGAAGAATAGACGTGAGTTATTTGTAAGAAAATGGATCCATCTTAAGACCATACCGCTATGAGAAATCAACCAGACATGCAAACTTAAATATCACTTAGAGTTTCTCTTATATGAGAAATGCAAAGTATAAATTTGAGTGAAAATGAAAAGAGAGATAATAGGAAACAAGGAGATAGGTCTTTTGCAAATGAGAAGGTGACTAAGGGGTTAGGAAGCATAAAAAGAATTAAAATGTGTAAGTACCAACTCTCCACAATGGATGCAATTATGTACTGCAAACATGTACTAAGAAAAAATTTAAAAATAAGAGAAGAATAGATATTCCAACCATGAAGGAGTATTAAGGGGAAGAATGACAAAAACAATCCCTGCTTTATGTTCTACAATGATAATCCATCTCTCAACATTTCTGCTCATACGAAATGGAACCATCTGTCTCCTTTCCAGCCTGAGGGCCCAAGAGGATTGAGAAATACTTCTCCAATTTTCTGTCAACTGCAATAAGCCAGCGTGTGAGTTTTGACAGTTCGAAGACAAAGATAAAACCTTTTGCCATGAATGAGCCACATTTTTGAGCTTCCCTGCTTCCCCTAAAGCCATCTGATGGGAGCATGGTACCTTCAAGACAGAACTACTATCTTTCTCAAAAAAGTCATTGTATGAGTTTTAAGCTCTAAATTTTAATTGAAATTTTCCATTTTTTATTTGTGACTGCCCAAAAGCAATTCTATACATTGTTTTATGAATATGAAAATTAATAATAGACAAAGAATAAATACTACTCATAAGAATCCATTGGTGTCCCAAAAAACAAGAAGCCAGCTGCTCCCAAATGCACACAAAAATATCATTCGCTAAGTAGGTCTAAAGGTAAGTCCAAAATCTCCACAGCAGCCCTTTCAATGACATAAATATGCGTTCTGTAGGTGAGAAAAATTTCAAGATGTCCATTACATCTTTTACTCTTTAATCCAAAACAATCTCAGAAAATCTGCCAATCTGGCAAACTGTGGCCCTTTTTAGCCATAAATTCAGTATTCTGGGTTCAACCAACTTCAAATAGAAAATATTTGGGAAAAAATTGCATCTTCTTGAACGTACAGAGACTTTTTCTTGTTATTAGTTGATAAACAATATAGAATACAGCTATGTGTATAGCATTTGTTCAATGTTATACACATAGTGTATACAAGCAACACATAGTTGTTACAAGCAATCTAGAGGTGATTGAAAGTACACAGGAATACTCTGTGAGTTCTATTCAAGAATATACATTTTATACGTGGGATTTGAGCAGCTGTGGATTTTGGTTTCCAAGGAGGAGGGCAGGTCTTGGAACCAAAGGATACGAAGGGACAATTATATAACATAAGATAGGGAAAAAGTGAAAAGTGAAATAAAATATTTCAACTACCCCTACAGCTTGCAGAATGAAGTCCAAACTCCACAGCTCATCACCCAAAGCCCTTTATATTTTGGCTTCTGGCAGCACAGTTGATCTCACTGCCCAACACTTTCCTATGTGCTCCATTTGCTTCTGCCAAAAGGAGCTGCTACCACCACGCTTCTGCTCATAATTTTTCCCCTCGTCTGGAACACATTTATTTTCAGCTAATTGACTCTTTGCCTTCAGCGTTCATCAAGCATCATCTTCGTAGGACTCCACCCACATACAAGGTCTTCGGGACTGACCTCACTTCAGGGGCTTTGTTTTCTCTGGGCATCGTATAGTAAATGTTATGTTTGTTGTTTCCTCAACTAAATCCTCTGGGCCTAAAGCAGACTCTGAGCAGTGAATGAATTTAAAGAATTCATTCAAGTTGTAGTTAAAACATCGTAAGGCTTGGACATTTGGGGATCAGAAAAGAATATTTTGCCCAGATAGGGGAATGGCAGTCAGAGAAAAGCTAAGAACAAGACCTATCACTGCAGAAAAGACCTGGCTAATACTATTTGAGAGCACAGCATTGACCCAGTAGAATAATAGGAGTCTAGATGGGAAAGGTGAGGGGTGGTCCTGGTGAGATATATTCTCAACCTCTACACAGCACTTGCAAATACCTGGTTGGCAGAACAACTGGGTGTCCGGTAGACACTAACCAGTCACCCACAGGCAGGAAAATTGCTTCCAAGGAAAGAGTATCTAGCAGAAATATCAGTATAGGCCAGCTGAATCTCCTCCATCAGGCTAAGGAAATAGAGTGCTACTGAGTAGCTAATGGGGAAGGACTAAAGGTTTACAGTAGGTCCCAGATATTTGGTGAACCCAGCCCTCACTTCTACCTCTCCATCATCCTCGGGCTGGGGGACCCATGTAGAAATAGCCATGAAATCAGAATCGTTCGCCTCTTCTCCAGTGTGGGTGGAGACCAGAACCCAGCCCAGAAATCCTTTGGATAATTGCACCATGTTTACCCTGTCCCCATGGCACACACGGAAGCCCCACCATGTAGTTCTTGGGCCTTATCAGCTTTTCAGAAAGATTCAGCTTGATTTCTAAAGAGGAAAAACTTGTTAGATTCTGAGTTGAGATTGAAATTGAAAGGCGTTTTATTGCTTTTGGAATGGACTTCAAATGAGTGACTTGAAAAAGAACACATCATTAAACAGGTGTTAGAGGTGGAACCCGGTTCCAAGGGCATCAGGACAATGATGGTTTGTTTCTGTCATTGGTCCCAAGTGGCCCTGCCAGGAGATGCAGTCAATGGGTTTGGAGTGCAAAGCACAGAGCTATTCCAAGCCTCCGACCCAGAGAGAGCAGGCCTGCCCAGCGTCTCTGACGGGACCGGAGACTGCAGCTTGGCTGAAGGGATAGTCCTGAGCGCCTGAGGTCTGGGCGCTTCACAGTGGAAACTTCAAAAGGAATGGCTTTGTTTCTCTAGCTTATGACTCAGAAAATGGAGCTGAACATGAGAATCAGGAGGATAATTTAGTAATTTAACCATTTTGGTAGACAAATTTATACCTCTCAGTGGCCCTGATGGCCCATTTTCAGTGATGCTATGAGGTAATATAAACCTCACACATCTGCACACCAAAGATATAAAGTGTCTCACCTGGGGAAAAGCCAATGGCAGTCACTCCATTCCAGGATTGTAGACCACAGGCTACACTTCGCATTTTGTATTTGCCTGCCTGTTTTTCATCTCTTTTCCTTGGTTCTTTACATCACCTGCTGCTGCATATTTATTTATCTGGCTTTGGAAGAGAACTCTGAAATACAAATTGTAAATGTCCCTCTATCCCCACCTGAATCCCAGAGACAACAGCTGGCTCACCCAGCTGCAAGACATCATGTGCTAATGACTTCAGTGAAGGGGAAGAAGGGGAGGATCAGATGTAAACTGCTGCAGGTAAGAAGTCAGATTTTCTTTTTATGCCTCTTTTTAAAGAGCTTCTAGTCCATTTGAAGGCGCTAATAATACTGATAATACTCTGTAGTATGGTGCTCTATGGAGTCCTTTCTTCATTCAGAAGTCCAAAAGTAGACAGAGAAAGGACAATGGACACTGGTTTTCATCCATTTAAGGTTTTTCATCAACATTAAGGTTTGAGTTGCCAGAAAAAGTGATATTTGAATTTTACATACACAAAAAAACGTTTTAGCATAAAGTATGCCCTGTGCTGTCTTTTTCTAAGGACTGCAGGGACAGACATGTACTGAAAAACTATTCGCTGTGTATCTGAAGTTAAAATTTAACTGGTCACCTATATCTTTGTTTCCTAAATCTGTTGACCCTTGTGAAGATGAGAAATTGATGAACAGAATGTTCCAATGAGTTACCAAATTCCAACACACTGAAAGGGAATCATGATGCTATAAAAGCATAATGCTTTAAATTTTATATTTATCTTTGAGGTAAATTTGGGCATTTCTATTTGAACGTGGGTATTTACAATCACATTCTAGGAGTTAGCATCTCTAGAGATGTTAGGAGGCTCTGGAAAAGCTCTAGAGATGGTTAGGAGGCTCTGGAAAAGCTAAATGTCATCCACGTCTCTGCTAGTCACACCTTTTAATTATCCCACCCAATTATCCCTGCACCAGTACAGACTCCTCTCAAACTGACAGAAACGGAAAACTAAGCAGGAAGCTGCCTGCTCATCAGCTTTCCCAGAGTTTGCGAATGAATTAAGTTTTTAAAGTTGAACTGGGGGAGTTTTCCTCACCACAGTCTTGCACCCAAAGTGTAGTAAAAGTAGATAATTAGATCGTGTATAGTTTGGCACCGATCCAAACACAGTTGCCAGTATGAATTTCCAAGCAAAAAAAAAAAAGGAAAAGACCTGCTAAGGATGCTTTGAAATGTTCATGTCTTGTGAAAATGAAGTGTTAGCTTTGGCTGCCAGGGATGTAGCAAGTAGCTGTTTGCTCCTGAAAAGAACGGAGGTAAAATATCCTACCCACCTACCCAGGGCCCAGAATGTCCCATCTTACCCTGCGCTAGTTGGCTCATAAGGGAGTCACAAGACAGCATGTATGTAAATCAACATGCACTATTTTTAAACCTTCCCTGAAACTCCCAAAGATGGAGACACCGCTGAGTTCGTGAAACAAGGCTCAGAGACACGGGACAGCTACGTCGCCACTGATTCTGCCCCGGAGTTCGGAAGCCACAGCATGCTAGACGCAGAGAGACAAGAACTGTTCAGCTGTCTCTCTGCTCCGCCAGCGAAGCACAACGCAAGCCCAAGGCTGAGGCTGGGTAAGCAGCGTCTACCAACCGTAGCTCTTCAAATGCGGAAGCCGCCCACAGCTATGGCTTTTGACGGACCCAGACTGCAGCCTGTGGATCTGAATGCAGAGTTGTGTGATGGACAGAAATGGATTCCATGAGCTCTCGGGAAGTGGTAGAATGTGCTACATAAGACAAACTTCTGGAAACAGGTGGACACCAGAAATGAAGCTAGAGAGTACGCGATGATCTAATTTAAAAACTTAAGGGTAAGAATCCTGACTGTCACTTTTTTTTGGCAGGGATGAGGCCAGAAAAACACAATAATTTCAAAAACTCCTAAAAATAGGGCAGGTATCCAAATGAGATTATATTTATTCAGATATATACTTCAACTCCAGCCACTGCAATTCAAAGAGCATTTAATGAGCCCTTGGTGGTTTATTATAATACTATAATAAATCTATAATACTATAGATTCCTAATTAAGCCATATCAGAAAACACAAGAGTCCTTCCTTTTCTACTTTTTTTTTTTAGAAATGTAAAAATGCTGCCATTTGAAGACTTTCAACATATATTTAAAGTAAAATTTAAAAGAACCCAGTCATAAAGGAATCTGTGAATCAGAATTAAAGAGTTTGCTAATCTTAGCTTTGGTCTGGGAAAATAAGGGTAAATTCAGTCCTCCAGATTAAAACTCAGGATTGTCAGCAGGAGAATTTTACTGGATCTTCAATCTCCTGCTACCAAAGAGGGGGAAATGGAAAGTTCAAGATGTAGAGATTTCAAAGTGGAAATTTCACAATTTATACACCAAACTACATACAGCCCAAAAATACACAGGAAAGATTGCAAATGCTGGTATATTGGGATTGGGAGAAAGCACTAAAATAGAACCACAGCCCAGTCACCTTAGCACAGTATATGGCATATATAGAAAAATAAAAGTTAATGGTTAAAGGTAAGACCTTTATCTGGGAGAGCAATTGATGGACTATATTCTTCTATATTCAACATCTGATAAACAAGTGATGAAATAAGCTTTTCAAGGAAACTTGCAGAAGACACACAGGGGCTCAGACAAGCTTGGGTTCAGATCAAACTATGAGGAAAACAATAGGAAAAGGCCCCAGAGGGGGTCCAGAGGGAAGATACTCGGATGGAAAACCACATGTGACTCACTTTCTGCCGACAGGATCCCGGACACAGCAGAGGCTCGAGGCGCACTTTCCAACCTCGCCTGCAAATCTAAGGAAAGAAAACTGGGAGTCTCCGCAGGCCAAGAGAGTATGTGACAGCAACCAAATGAGAACTGAGTGGGTAGTAAGGTCTAACCGCGACTGGAGGGAGAAGAGCTACAATTCTGCACCGCTGTACCATTTGCAGGTAACATGACTCCCTGCCACACGCAGCGATGAGGACTTTACAAGGTCCCAACACTCTCGTCCCTCTCCCAGGATGCGGCTGTATTGAGATACAGAGACCCATCCTGCCGTCCTTCCTCACTACTTTAATAAATATTCATGAAACACTTTACTGTAAGGCTTCCAGGCTCTCCCACTGCAAGAGTTGTGCAATTAAGCCATCCCTCAAGTCTCTTCCCTATAAAATAATCCAATGTACATCTGTTCTTACCCTGTATGTTTTCTGGTTGAATTTGATAGGTGCAACATTTATAGCTTGTTTCTAAAAGGAAATGCCACCTCCCACTTGAGATCAAGATTCAGTATTGAGCGATAAAAGCCACTGAGGCTGCATGGAGAAAACATATCAATCAGCCGCTGCCTCCATGGATCTATAGCCATCGTCTTTGCTCTTCTCTCCTGCTGCCCATCGGGTTCTCCTAGTGGCTGTGAAGTGAGTCATTCAGCAAACACAGTTCTACAGGGTCATTGACAAGCCATGGAATGACATTAAATTTGCATCTATTAAGAGGAAAATTGTTCCAAGAACTTAATATCATAAGAAGTTTTGCTTCCATTGATGAGATTTTTGGCAGCGAGACTGCCAGATCTCTCTCTCTCTCTCTCTCTCTCTCTCTCCCCCCCCTCTCTGTCTCTCTCTGTCTCTATGTCCCTCTCTGTTCTCTCTGTGTCTCTGTCTGTCTGTCTCTCTCTTTCTCTGACACCATTTATCACTCATGATTACATGGTTCTGTCTAGTTTGTTGCTGGGGAGGAGAGGCCAGAGAAGATCTCTTTCTCCTTTTTTCTTACTTCTTTTTCAGAATTGCTTTCAGGTGCTATATTGACTCTTCTCAACTTTATTGATTGGGGATGTGTACTTGTGATTACTAATTATGTTTGCTGCTTACTTTTTTGGACCTTTCGTAGTACATAAATAGGAGATTTTTCTTCATTGTAGTTCATATTTTGCCTGTCCACATTTCAACTAACATCATGTCTGTTCAGTACTAAGGAGAATGGAATGAAATAAATGATTTTCATCCTATAACTAGGTGATTTTAAACTGGGACTTCTTACATTTTTATCCCATTTGTATGCTTTAGTGATCAACTTTCCAGGCAGCTCAACTGAGGAGATAATTGTCGTTGCTAATGTACTTCTTAGCTCGTAGTGATCCTCCCCCAAACAAGGCAAAAACTAAGTAAAACTAGTACTGTCATTTCTCAGTAAGGGAATGAGTAGAATCAGGAAATGTTAGCTTCTCTTGTTTCTTCCTTCAGTCGTTTTCTGATATCTTTCCACCAGTGACCAGATGGTGACTTTTTTGGTACCCGGCATCCATCTCAAGACCGTGAGTTTGCAAGACAGGCGTGGTGCCACTGAGCTACCTCCCGGCCTCACCTCAGTCGCACTTTCACCCACTTCACCTCTAACTGTCCCCTTGGAAAGATGCACATAAAAGAACTCACTCACTGTGGCCCGGGATTAAGTTGGTCTCTGTCTCTGTCTCTGTCTGTCTCTGTCTGTCTGTCTCTCTTTCCCTCTCTCTCTCTTGATTTCATCTTTCATCTTAATAGGACATACTGATTACTTCAAAGTTCTCTAATGGAAGAATTTCCCGATCAGTAGAGAAGAAAACATTTTGGCTAGGCGTGGTGGCTCACGCCTGTAATCCTACCACTGGGGCGGCAGAGGCGGGAGGATTGTTGAGTTCCAGGCTTGCCTGGGCTACATAGTGAGCAGGGCCAGCCTGAACTACAAAGCGAGACCCTGTCTCAAAAAAGAAAAGAAAAGATTTTAGAGCAAAGGGAAGGTTCCTAGTGCCTTTCAAATTATCCCAGATTTAGTATTTCTTTGATTTATGCTTTCTCCATTAAAATGAATTTGAGATATCTTATAAAAATATGCAATATAACAAAAAAAATAATTAAAAATTAGGCATGGGGCACAAGAAATGAGAGATCACAAAATACAAGTTATGACCCAAAAATAAGTATGTTCAATTTTTTTTTAAATGTAGTAAAAAAGACACACTGCCATTACTCCCTCAATTTTTTTTTTCTTCAAACACATGGATCCCTTCTCTCCTGCCACTTTCTGATGCAGGTCTGAAAAATTCTGTTTCATGAGTGTCATTAGTCGCCCTGTCATGGTTGCCTCAATGTCCTGAATCAATTCGAGCATTTACATTTCATGGTTATTTTGTCTTTAGGGTGCAACTGGAAGTCACAAAGTATGAGATGTCATGAATAAGGTGTGTGAGGATACATCACAATGTTTGTGTTTGACAGAAATTGCCACAAATGTTTTAAATAAACTCAAGGAATTGAGATAGTCATGAAAAAAAACACCCCTAAGAGAGGATTTCCAGAACTGCTTTACAGAAGCAAGAATGATGAGTCAAGTGTGTTCACTATGAGCATTCAGAAGAGGACTGGGCATAATACATCTTCCATTGTAACCAAGTTGCTTAAACATACCATAGTTTTGGATCCTACTTTTTGTTAAGGATGATGTCAGTGACACTTAAAATTTACATACAATGACAAATCACATGACTCTGATCAGGTAAGGCCTCAAATTTATCATGAGGCACCCTAGAGACTGAAGAAAAGGGAAACAATAATTAGTTACAGGTTTACAGAGTTCATTAGGACAAGAAAATTTGTTCAGAAGAAACTACATTCAGGAGCAGACAACTAGCCTTTGTGTAGGGTAAATCTATATAGAATCCATAATAATGAAAGGCTTACGTTCTTCACAAGAGTTGAAGAACATCAACAGCTCTTCCAAAAAGCTGGAAACAGGCTTCAATGTCTTCAATTTTAATGAATCAAGAGATTGTGGTATATTCATTCAATGAAATACTACTCAGCAGTAAAATAGAAAGAAATGGTGATGAACACAACTGTATCAGTGAATTCCAAATTTGGTCTGCTGGATAAAAGATAATCCCAGAAGCATGTGTATTGCACAATTCATTTTCTGATGAATGTATAGTGACAGAAAATGGGTTAACAGTTCCCTGTGGATGGGAGTTAGAGGGAAAGGTAAGCTGCAAAAGGCTATTAGGAAATTTCTGAAGGAGGTAGATATATTTGGTACCTTCACTGTGCAAATGGTTTCATGGATATGTACATCTGCCAAGGTAACTTAGACATTGTGAGTGTCTGTTATTAGAAACACTGGTAGCAACTTTCTTTTTCAAAACCAAAAGCTGAAAACAAACCAAATTTCCATCAGCAGGAAAATGAATAAGTAAATTGCAGCACACCCACATACAGTGATGGAATGCCACAAACCACAGGGAGGGGTGAGTTCTTGATACATGCAGCATGAGGATGAATCCCAAAGTACACTCAGTAAAATTCTAAAAAATGAAACCAACCCATGGTGATAGAAAGCATGTTGATAATCACCCAGGAGAAAGGGAAAGGATTCTAAAGGGACATGGGAAAGTTTGGGAGTTTTTTTAAAAACTTGACCTGATTGTAGACTTGGGGTTGGCACATAAGGGGAGGAAAGATAAAGGGAAGTTGGCTTTGATCAGTGCATGCATATATTGGAAGTAACAACCCAAACTCCATTAGTATGTTCAATTAATACATATTACTCACAAATTAAATTTTTTAAATTTAATTTAATTTATTGGTACATTATATATACACATAACAATTACACTCCACATTGAGAATTTGTACCAGTATATGACATAACTTAATTCTCATTTTGACAAATGAAATTTTAAAAAATTATTTATGAATTAAGGTTCACTTGATACCAAGCTTTAAATTTTGATGCATGTCCTCTCAGTTACAAAAGACAAATGTTACAGGGACTTCATATGCCAGCATGTTGCATGGTGTAACAAGAGTGACCTCTTCTTAGCCCCACAGTTAAAATATGTGTTAATATGTGGCCTATGCTTTTTTTCTTCCTGGATACTCATAGTTTGCTCATTTTGCAACTATCAGAATCTCATAGGATGAGTGTCCTATTCCCATCAGTGTTTTTGATCTCTACTGTTTAGCTCATTCTTTATTACAAGCTTAATTCCAATGACAGTGTGCTCTTTTTGCCTCAGTGCATTTGGGCTGCTATAGCAAAATCTCACAGCCAGAGTAACTTACGCAGAACAGACATTTGGTTTTCATAGTTGTAGAGGCTGCAAAGCCCAAGGTAAAGGCGTTGGCAGATGAGTGTACAGTGAGGGCCAACATCCTTGTTCATAGGTAGATGAAAGGGCAACGCAGCTCTCTTGGGTCATTCTATTAAAACATTTATCCCACTCAGTTGGGAAGGTAGCTCAGTGACACTGACCTGCCTGGCAAGCACAAGGTCCTGAGTCCAATTCCCAGTACTAAAAACAAAACAAACAAATAAACAAAAACCACTTATACTATTTACAAGGATTCCATTCTCATGGCCTTTGCACTTTCCATGATCCTTTCTAACTTCAATCCCAATGATTATTTGATTAATAGATTTCAGCATATGAATCTTGGAAAGGCACATGCAGTGCATAGCAGTGTGCATGCACTGTGAGGGACAGCACCTTTAGCATTGTGCATGCTGTGCATTCCCATGACAAGCCATCAGCAATCCACATAGAGCTGGACTAATGCCGGAATGAGGAGCCTGTCAACCAGGCAGGAGTGGCCCACCTGTTATGCCACAACCCTTCATGTCCGCCATTTAGGAAATCGTGTCTACTTACTAGAATACAGTTTGGGTTTTCTTATAGTCACCAACATCCCTATCTTCTGCTCGGTAGATCATAAATGTGAGTTACACATTCTTCACTAATTCTCCTGTGAAAATTGAAATGCAGTATTTGATTTTCCATGAAATGTTTTTTTTTTGGTTATTGCTCTGAATGATTGGTTACAGATTATTTTTGACTTACTAAACAATTAAATGAGGTTAGATCTGAACTATAGAACTAACGATGGTACAAGAGTGTGTACTGTGGTGCAAGATTATGGTGCAAGATTCACCCTCTCTGCGTTTTCTGGAGCAAGAGTGCTCAACTTCTAGTTCCCATACAAATTACATACTCCCATGCACCTGCTATGATCTTCCATTTCCATGTGACTTATAGTCTGATGAAATCCCACATCTTGAAAGCCACAAGGAGGCTGCCATATAAGTAGCTGATACCCCTAAAGCCCGGGAGAAGGAACAACTTCTACTGTTGTCAGAAACAGGAAGGAATTCGTTGTCCACTATAGTCTGGGTTCAAGAGAGCCTGGTTTTATCACTGCACATCCTGCAAATTGGTCTTGAAGGTATTTCTTCTCTTCAACACAACCAGTCTCACAAAAAGCAATCAGTTACTGATGATGCCTTTTCAGACTTAAGCAGGCATTTAGGTGAGTCAAGCAAGTACACCTCCTGACTCTAGTACAGGGGGAGGTGAGGCCACAGCAGAAGCAGCTACAGTCTCGCCAACCTCATGCCTTAATTTTAACAGAACTATTAATTGGAAAGTTCACAATATAACTGAAAACCAGACTGATGCAACTATTAAACTTTTTTAAATCCTGTGTTAGAAGCATTTAGACAAAGGCTAACCTGGAGGGAGCCTCAGGCAACCTGTGTGGCAGGCCAATGAGGATCACCTTCTCACTGCTGCTAGGGGAGCTATTGAAAGGGGAGTGAGATGATTGGGCTTAAAAAATAAAACAAAAGCCTGAAGGATAAATAGAGAAGAAAAAGAGTTCCCAAGCTAACAGGCAAGTGGGACTGTGGCTGGGCACCAAGGAAGTGTCTCTGTTCTCAGTGCGCCTTTGCGGAAGCTGATTTTTTTCTTCTTACCTCTTTCTACAAATCTCCTGTGTCTAGTCAGTTATCAAAAGGAATGAGCCAGGTAATATTTAAGACCCTCCTGGCTTCTCCATGTTGTAGTCTGTTCCCTGTCTTTCTTAGTTTATTATATGCAGAAAATCAAAAAGATATTGATATCTCACAACAGATTCAAAGCTAATAATTTACTTTTTTTCCTCACTCATAGTTCATCATCATGAGCTGAAATAGTACATAATTCATGTGCCATGCAGCCATCTTCCTAAATGACTTTGGTTTTATTTTTAACCATGATTTCTACAGATAATTACTCTGGGCAAGAAGACACAATACTCATTCTTCTTCACATAATACTTGTCATTCCCAAAACCATTTATAACAAAAACAACTCTTCATTTAAAAAAAAAAAAAAGCACAACTGTCCCCTCCTCCACTCCTTTCAACGTTACTTTCAGCTGACTCAGCATGGATGACTTCCTCACACTAATTAATTTGTGAACTTCATTAAGTGTGCACTGAATGGAGATGACAGTCAAATGCCAAGTGGCTCAGCCAGCAGCTAGCTCCACCTTCAGCATCATGAAACTACTACAGGAGCAGCCACTTCCTAGACCATGGACCAGGATGCAGTTCCCATGTCTGGCTCTACTGAACCTGGCCACTGAAGTTGGACTTCCTTGGTGTTTCTCACTGCTGTGTTGGCTCTTAACCCAAGTGCAGTGCTCACAGCACTCAGAGGCCTGGGACTTGTGCCTATATGAGGAAAGACATATCCACTCTTACACCGTGGGTTTCTAGAACTAAAACTACCACCCCAGAGCATAAAACTTATAAGAGTATGAGCTGCTGATTTCAGTTCTATTTCCATGCAGAAATCCACCACACTCCAGCTTGCTAGATATACATACAAAGGCCTACAAGAAATAACTAAAATAGAAGTACAGCCATCTCTTCTGATGCACACTGAAATGTAGATTGTGGATTCCACCTTTAAGGTCAGAAAGTCTGTGCCTACATGTCTGAGTTCCAACCACAGTTGTGACCCCATCCCTGGACCAAAACAAGAATACCAAGAACAGGGCTCCTAACCCAGCCATAGTGACTCATTAGTAAGCCATGCGTATCCACAATCTTCTTTGATCAGCAAACTTTAATAGAACAGATGAAAATTGAAAATGTCAGGAAAATATGCCTGCAGTAATCCTAGTACTGAAATATTTATTTAAGCGGCACGTGCATATGAGTGACTGGTTGTTATTTTTTTTTTTTACAAAGTCAAAAAAGAGTAGGAAAACCACTTCCTTTAGGAACTCAGGATAAATTTAAATTTAAAAAAGTAAACCTATTTGAAGGCCCTGGTGGGAATAAATAAAGATGCCTCATACTATTAGGGATAATAAGATTAAAGGCACACTATGCAAGTTCACAGGACAAATCTGGGGACACAGAAAGAAAAATTTATTCCCAGTAACATCATGTCCAGCTTCCAGAGGAAGTAGATTTCTTTTCAAGAAGTAGCTAGATGCACCCACATGTGCTGTGGAAACCATGATTCCTGCCCCCAGGAAGGAGCCGGGATGAGGTTTCCCCATCCTTGGTGTCATTAAGTCTTGGAAATTTTTACTCTACAAGGATCCACAAATCCCTAAGCTGCAGCTTTCTGCTATGGCACTCTAAGTTTTTAAACTATTATACTTGTGTTTAAAAAAGATACCAATTTTTATAACTTGGACCTTTTTCTGCACCTTCATATAATGCCCCTTATTTTAAAATAGTGCTTTCAGGGCTTGGGACTGAGAAATTGCAAAATGGTAAAAGGCAGCAGTTTTAGATGAAGAGGAGCCCAAGTTATGTTCCATCTCATTTTCCTTTTCTTTATTGCTCCAAAAAAGAAAAAAAAGTATTACAGAATAGGCAAGGACAAATAAAATAATACCAATTTCAGAGAGAACATTTTGAAATCAGTAGATATAAAAATAGCTTTACTTTCCATGGAAGACTATTGCAGATTATTAAAATGAGACATTCTGTAAAAGTTTTCAGTGTTAGGAAGCTTGGTCAATTTTCTCAATTAGGCTGCATATAAATTTAGGGTAGGATGTTATTTGAAACATGCTATAAAGTAAAATAAGATGGGTGTTTACACAAGTTTTGATTCCTGTCAACATGCTAAATTTATAAATTTCAGATATTGGCCTGGACCTAGTGCTGCTTCTAAAACTTTAAGCATTTCAGATAAAGAACACTTCCTATGAATATGGCAAACTTCCACTGGGTCCCATTAAGATTATTTTGGTAAAGACGATGTACAGATAGAGTCCATTGATTGGGCTCCAGTGAATGTTCCTGGGTGGGGCATGGCTTGGGTAGAGACAACACAGGTTTAGAGCACAGGGCTGCTGCTGTCTTCTATGCTCTTCTCTTCTCAGTTCTGAACTCATCACCCCTGATTGGCAAGAGAAATCAATTATTCCTGTATCATGGGGAGCCAGACACTACACTGGCCTTCAGCAAAATGGATGGAAACAAGAAGAGAGATCCTGAAGTGAACTGGCAATTCACCCCACATGACAAGGCATGGAAGCATTCATATGATCACAAGATTTGAAAGGTGAAAATTCACTTCACATTCACACAATTCAAAAACTCATGAGCAGAAAGTAATGTGTCAATTCCATCAAATGAAACCAGCAAAATAGCCATGCTCAGCCATGGAAGTTCCAGTATCCACTGAATTACTCTCCAAAGGTGGATTACACATCCTCAGTAAAGATGCCCAAATCGCTTTCTTAGTCAGTATTCCAACAGCAATTACATACCCATTATTGCTTAAAAGATCTCGGGCAGCATACTGAGCAATATATATGAGATGTACAACACTCCTCATTTCTTTTTTATTTCTTAGTATTGTAAAAATCTGTGCTCTCATTACATTAAAAAAAAAAAAAACAAGAGTTGGTGGAGGGCCATTCCAGACCAGAATTCAGGAGCCCTAGTAATTAACTGTGTGCCACCTACTCCTGGGGTTATGATAACTACTGCTCATCCCTGCAAACAATTTGAAGAGCTTTTCGAGCCTCACCAGCAACTACTCTTTCCTGTCAGCACTTCTCATTTCATCAGCAATTTTATACAACACCCTCCCATCTAGGACCCCAGTGGCACTGTCTACTAATTAGAAAAGTTTCTTTTCCTGTGTCCCATGGTTTCTTTGCATTAAAGTCTCTGCTAGTAGAGAAAGTTACTATTTTCCTTTCGTGCTTGCATCCCTACCATTTTTATTCCTAGGATCCCTATTTTTATTCCTTGCATCCCTACCATTTTTATTCCTATGCTCATCCTTTGCATAGGCTCTAAACTTTCTGGAAGAAAGAAAGAAAAAGAAAGAAAGAAAGAAAGAAAGAAAGAAAGAAAGAAAGAAAGAAAGAAAGAAAGAAAGAAAGAAAGAAAGAAAGAAAGAAAGAAAGAAAGAAAGAAAGAAAGAAAGAAAGAAAGAAAGAAAGAAAGAAAGAAAGAAAGAAAGAAAGAAAGAAAGAAAGAAAGAAAGAAAGAAAGAAAGAAAGAAAGAAAGAA
>PVIC010025923.1:0-24940 GCA_004025085.1 Thryonomys swinderianus
GAGTTGGACTTCCTTTCCTCTTCAACTTTGATGACATTTATCTCTTTTTCATGGTTGCCTGCTCTAGCTAAGACCTTTAGAACTCTGCACAAGTGTTGAGAGTGGGCATCCTTGTCTTCTTCTAGATCTTAGAAAATCTTTGGCTTTTCCAAATTTATCATTAACTTAGTTGTTGTCTTGTTCCACATGGTGTTTGTTAGGGTTCGATCCTTGTCGGCCTAACTTGTTTAATGTTTTATCACAAAAGGTGGAGTTTTATCAGGTGCCTCTTCTGCCTTTATGGGTGTGATCCTGCCCATCTCTCTCTGTCTCTCTCTCTCTGTCTCTGTCTCTCTCTCTAAGTGTCAATATGTAGTCTAAGCTGGCCTCAAACTTGGAGTCCTCCTGCCTCCATCTCCTAGGTGGAAGATGAGGCTGGAATTAGAGGTCTGTGCTGCTGCACCTGAATCATAGATGGTTTTCGTCCTTCATTCTATGAAAACGCCCCATTTTATTTATTGACTTGTATATAGTAAGACTTCCTTACATCCCTGAGATGAATCTCACTTGATTGTGGTGAATCACCTTAACATCGGCATAATCATGGATAGAATGGAACTCATTACATGAAGTAAAACAGGCCAGGACCAGAATGACAAGCACGGTACGACCTCATTCTTACGTGGGTTGTGAACAGAGGATCTCACAGGAGGTGCGTGGGATGGTGGTTGTAGCGGGGAATGTAGGGAGGTGGGAGGGTGGGGAGAGGGAGATCAAGGGTGCCAGGCTAGGGGCACAGAGTGCGGGGTTCTCAGTTGCTCCTGCACAGCAGGTATGTAGTTAACAGTGATGTCTCCATGTTTCAAAGAGCTAGAAGATAGGATTTAGGCTATTTTCACTTGAAAGAAATGATAAACACCTGAGGAGATAGATATGATTGCCTTATTTAATGTTTATATGACTTTACATACACATATACATATGGTAGCCCATCAATACGTATAATTTTTATGTTTTGATCAGTTGTAATAATGCATTTTCATTTAAAAAGAAAACTGTTTTGCTTCTGGAATCTGCCCTGAGCCCCTAGGAGCAGAAGCCACACAGTGTGCCACGCCTGCCCCCAGCATGGCAGTAACAGTAGACGGCACCGCTTGGCCAGCAGCTCAGTATTTCACCCTTGAGTTCCTGCCGAAGTCTCGGGTGGACGCCATCTGGCCTTGGCGACTTTTATTTACAGTGAGTTTGTAAGCTAAACGAAGAAAAGCCTCATTTTCTACTGTTTGTTCTACAGCTCTGACCTGTCTGTTTTAAAGCTCGAGTCTCTTCTAATAAAGCCTGAAGCCATCGCCGGCCCTCCCCGCCATCCCCCGGCATCAGTGACCTGCACTTTCCTCGCTGGCTTCCTGACTTCGCTGTATTTCAGGGGTTTGCGTTTTCGCTATGGAGACCCTTGTGAGGTGCTCTATCGATTTCCTCATGAACCATTTGTTTTTAGTTTGCCTCTGACCCGCTTTACATTCCATTTCTTCAGGTGCAAACTTTTACATTTAAACGTATCTGTGTGATCCTCTCACGCTATCAGCTTGTTGCTAATATCTTGTGTTTAACTGCTATTTTGCTCAGTGCTCATGTTTTTCCTGGGCTCATGAGGTGTTTTAATGGAGTCTCTGTGGGCTCTTCTTTTTTTAAAAAAATCACATATATATATATATATATATATACACACACACACACATACATATATATATATATATATATATATATATTATCCTTTTGCTTCTTTTTTCTTTCAAGAATCACAAAGCAAGAAGATAGATTTTAAGGCTTTCCTTGTCCCTCTCAAAAGTCTGAATTATGAGTGCATTACCATGAAAGAGTATCTCAAGTAAGATGTTTCTGACTTTGTTTCTCAGCTGGCTGCTGAAGCCATTTCTGAGAATCCTATCTCCCTTTGGTCCCTTCCCAAACCCTCTCACACTGCAGATCTGCCTCGTGGGCTGCTGGTAGGACTAGCTTTTTCCACTCTTTCACTTAGCTGATGGAACAGTGAAGAAAGGTAACAGAAATTTTAGAAGGTACCAGTTGAAGTATCATTTCATGACTTATGTGTACCACTTAAAACATGTAAAATACAGCACAGACCATTACAATTGTTCTTACATCTGAGGGAGAGGATACAGAACACTTATGTCTGGTAGAAATGTCATGTGTATAAACAAATGAAGCTTAACAGTCTCTGGTTACCATATTTAAAACTGTAAAGAGCCACCAATGGTGAAGTTAATTTTAATAATATAGTTTAATTTAACTCAAATAGCCTAGATGTGGTTATTTCAATGTGAAATTAATGTGTACTACATCAGTGAGGTATTTTATACATTTGAATATGTAATCAATCTTAAACCTTTAAAATGTAGCACATTTCAATGTGAAGTAGCCAATCTCAAGTATCCACTGGCCACATTGAACAGTGGCTACCACAGTGGTCAATATCAGCCTTTTAAGGCTGTGTAGAGTCCTTCTTGGAAGAAGGTCATTCAGTCCTTCAAGGCTTCAGAAATCTTTAGGGATTTATACACATCACTTTACTTCCACCTGTGATAGTGCATCAGAATAACAAACTCTGAAGGAAGTATTTGGACTGACAAGAAGAAAGTTGATGAATATATTTAACTGTATTACTCTAATATACTTGGTGTGTCTCCTCTAATTAAAATAAGATTATCTTACAACTTTTGAAATGAAGATCTGGCATAATAGACTCAGGATGTGATGAAAATGTTTTCATTAAGTGCAAAGATACCCTGCAAGGCATGGCATTTCATCTCAAGTTTCTAATAACATTAATATACCCTTTTAATCTCTGAAGCATTTAAGACTTAATAGGAACTCCTTAAAGAATGACAGAATTGTAAGTCTCACAAGGTTACTGTAACACAAAAGTACTCACAATCCTCCACACTTCTGAGGAAGGGAAATTCTTCTCAGTGGGAATCCAGAAGCGGACTTTTGTGCATTCCAGGGCAAGACTCCAGAATCACACGTCTGGGTAGGTGCGGAAGGCAGGGAGGTGGGGGCCGACGGTATTCCGCAGCGACGCTCCTTTGTGTCATGACAAGCTGTGACTTGACTGCTATTCTTGCTCAGTGTTGTGTGTGTACAAGTTGGAGATCACCAATGGTTTGGGGATTTTATAATGGTTTTGGGACTTTACACAGCATCTTGTGGAAAAATGATAGTTACTAATTCCCACCCTTCTTCCACAACATATTTTGCCTGAGTGGATTTATTTGTTGCTTTCCTCTGGCAGATGAGCTGTGCGTAGATGGTAAAGATTGTTTTGTCATTGCTAATGCTACAGGTCTCATTTTCTATTCAAATTACATTTCCTATTTAAAGTACTGATGTGTTCCTTGGAGTCTTCCGTCTAATTTTCTGTACCTGATTTTGAGCAGATAGAGAAATATTCTACTGGGGGTTAGAAGAGTTGGATTGATTCCTCCCTGTTCTGATGGTTAATTCCCACCTTGTGGGCCTTGATGTTTACTTCTATTCTAATGCAACAGCCTGGAGTTCCTTGGGGGGACATTGTTGTATTAATCCAAGAGACAAATATGGTAATATCTTGCTACTTTAGTAAGAAAATTATATTCTCTGGCATTTTCTCAGGTGTTTTCTTCCTAGACATCGTGCCTCCATCGACCCGTAATGTTTTGTCCTGTAACTTTAGGCCCATAAAAGTCGTTTAGTGAGCAGTCTATCGTCCCATGAGAACCACCACTCTGTTAGATCCAATGGGAGTTTTCAAGGAAAATGGATGAGAGCACTGAGATGCAGACCCTGAGATCTAATTGCACTAAATGAGACAAGAATATGGGGAGAGAAGTTGGGTGAAATACATCGGAAGAGCCATTTGCACGGCAGGGCTCCGGGCTTAATGGCTGAACCCACGGCTGCCGCGGGAGTTGCTCCTCACCCTTAGAGAGCTTCATCCAGCACTTCTTGGTGAAGTCAGATGAATCTGCCTTCCTAAGCGATGCTCTGGGTGAGTCGTACAGTCAGCGACACAGAGATCCCCGCTTGGAAAGCATTGCCAAGGGCAGCGGAAGACTCTCTCGCCCTGATTCCTGGAGGTGCTGGCTGCCCCGTGTTGAGGGTGACCTGGGCCTTGACCTTCTGACTCCGTGTCCATCCGCGTCTTCTCTTGGTTCCCACGGCAGAGTTCACCCACGACCTGCTGCTCAGTGTGGGTCTGTTTTCCAGACCCTACTGTTGATCGTCTTCTCTTCTTGCCTCCCATCTTCTCCAGGAACCCTGCATTTCCTTCAGCTCTGGGCCAGAAACCACGGCCAGTTAGCTCTGCCTCTGTCATTCAGTTATCATGATATTCTCCATCCTTGAAGCCTACAGAGCCAGTGAGAGCCTCCGATCCTCAGGTACCCTCACATATAACAGGCAGGCTAATTATGATACAATTATGATACCCATTCGCTTTTAACTTTTTAAATTAATTTTAAGCACCTAGTACTGGTGGCCGTGAGGGGCCAAGGGAGGAAGCAGTGCACAACAATCACAGTATCTCCCGTCAGCTCCTCTGCTGATAACACCATCAGGGTTCAGTTGTCCTGACACAGAGCAGGGGCAACTGGGATGCAGGTCTCTGGGAGGTTATCTGATGATTCTCAAGGTACCTGAATCTGTGGAGTGGGTATCTATGCAAGGTGCTACTACGGGATGATTTTCCAAGGCATTTTAACGGTAACTCTTCCTTAAAGAGAAGGTTTCTGCTTCTCACTGAATTAGCACTCAGAATACCTCTCCTTGGCCATCCACGTGCTCCTGGGGCCTCACCGTGAAGAAACGCAGAGACCGAGGCTGAGGGCTGCACATGCTCACACTGGCCCTTCCTCCTCCTGGTGTCCTCTTTGCTGCTTTGAATGTGGGTGGACTCACCTCTTTACCCAGTGCAAGCTCCTGGGTCGGAAGCCACTGCTTTGGGACTACAAATAGCTTGGTGATGTGACTAGGTGCACACGAGTGAGGAGGATTTTGTGTGTATTCAATCAAGAACTGACTTGCTTAATTTCTGAGCTCACTTGAATTTCTCAAGGTATAGAAAGGGAACTTTTTTTTTTTTTTTTTGAGACAGGGTCTCGCTTTGTAGTGCAGGCTGGCCCTGAGCTCACTATGGTGCCCAGGCAAGCCTCAAACTCAGCAATCCTCCTGTCTCTGCCTCCTGAGTGCTGGGATGACAGGCGTGAGCCACCACGCCAGGCAGAAAGGGAACTTTTAAAAAATCAGATATATCTTCTGTTCTTGTTAAATATTTAAATTCCCAGGTCTATCCTACATCAACTGAATCCGTATTTATGGAACTTGGGCTTTTAAAAAACAACTTTCTGAGATGATTTTCATGCATACGAAAATCTGAGCTCCATTACTTTAGTTGTCAGCTCTCTCTTTTCTTCAGAATTTAAAATTCTTGAGCTCTTTCTTGAGTGTGAAGCAAAGGACAAAAGTGACCAATCTTCTAGTGCAACTTCATGAGCACACAGGACACTTTCAAGCAAATGTAGGCTTCCTATTTGCGTAACCACTGACTTGGTTAAATAAAAATTATTTGGCGCCTGCAGGGATTTGGGCGAGAGTTTAGTGCCATTGTTGTTGGCTTCAGTGAGTCAGGCGATTGCAAGCGTGTTGTAGCTGTTTTTCTGGCAGTCACTCAGCGAGTGGCTGAACATTACAGACAGTACAAAAGATGAGGATCTATTTACCAAGAAAAGTGATCCTGTCTGTAATGTCCGAAAGTGTCTCCCGGTGTCCTCAACTGTCGGGGTGGTGACAGCGAATGTCCCGGAGGAACGGGAGACAAGGGTGTGCTGTCTTAAAGCTCAGTTCAGCTTTGAAACCCATCAGGAATCTTCATAATAAAAGACCAAATAATGACTGTCATGAGTCAGGTGCACATGTAACTTTATGGGGGGTATCAAAGTGGCTTGTGCATATTAAGTGTTGACTGTTGATCACATTGATGAATTATTTTAACTTCCCATTTTTAAAAAATTAATTCATATTAGTTATGCAGAATAGTGGGTTTTGTTTTGACTTATTTGTATATGCATGTAAGAGCCTTTGATCATTTGTATCCTTCTCATTACCTTCCTTGTCTTTTCTTCCCTTTTTCTTTCTTCTTCTCCAATGATTTGTCTTCTGTCCTTTCTTTCTCTTTCTCTCTTCCTCTTTCTCCTCTCTCCCCCACAATAAGAGAAAATGTGATATTGAATTTCTGAATCTGGCTTCGTTCATCTAATACATTCCATCCTTTTTCCTGCAATGATTCCATTCTTGTTCATGGCTGAATAATTCATCTATCTATCTATCTATCTATCTATCTATCTATCTATCTATCTATCTATCTATCTCTATCTATCTATCTATCATCTATATCTATATTACATTTTCTGTATCCATTCATCTGTTGATAGGCACCTGGGTTGTTTCTACAGCCTTGCTATTATGAATTGTGCAGCAAAAAATATGGATATACAGGTGTCTTTATAGTATGCTTACTGTACTCTTCAAAAAATATACCAAATAGAGGTAAAGCTGGATAAGATGGTACTTTATTTTTAGTTGTTTTTTTTTTAGTTTCTTGAGGAACCTCCATACTGATTTCCATTGTGATGATAAAGTATTTATTTACATCCCCACCAAGAGTGTATAATGTTCCTTTTCTTCACAATCTTAGGAACAATTTATTGTTTTTATTCTTAATTAGAATATTCTAATTTAAGGTGAGATAGAATCTCAATATAATTTTGATTCACATTTACTAAATGAAGATGTCAAACATCAATAGCCTAATTGTACATTTTATTTCTTCTGAGAAGTATCTGTTCAATTCATTTGTTCATTTTTTTGACTGGGTTATTTTTACTTCTGTAAGTTTTCTGAGTTCTTTATGTATTCTCGATATTAATATTCTGTTGGAAGATTAGCTGGCCAGGAGTTTCTCCCATTCTGTGGGCTGTCTTTTCACACTGTTAATTGTTTCATTTGCTGTGCAGAAGCTTTTTAATTTCATGTAGACCCACTCGGCAGTTCTCGCCATCATTTTCCACTCTCTTGGAGTTCAAGTCAAGGAGTCTTGGGCCGTGTCTCTGACCTGAAGTGTTTTCCCTGCACTGAGACGAGTTCCGAGTACTTGGTAGAAGTTTTGATCCGAACTAGCGGAATAAATCAGAGCAAAAAGAACAGGACAAGAAGCTCTGTGCATCAGCCACTGTGTCCCCTGGCAGGGGTGGCCTTGCTCTTTTCCTTGGGACTAGATGCATCCTCACAGCCTGAGTCTTGCAAACCTTCACCGACTGCTCCGCAGAGGACAGCTGAGTCAAGCCTGACTAGTGAGATTCTCTCTCAAGAGGTGGGAATCGCGGGCCAGGGATTTAACTCAGTGGTTCTGACGTCTGCCTGGCAAGCGCAAGGTCCCAAGTTCGATTCCTGGTACCACATAGCACGTTGCTGGGTGTGCGGGCTCACACCTGTAACCCAGCACTTGGGAGGCAGAGGCAAGAGGATTGCTGTGAGTTCGAGGCTAGCCTGGGCTACATAGTGAGCTCAGGGCCAGCCTGGACTAAAAAGAGAGACACCGCTGGGGGGGGGGGGGATGGAATTTGGAGCTAGGAGATCAAACAAAGGATGTGGTAACAAGCGTATGGGAGAGCTGGAAAGATAGCTCAGTTCACTCCTGCCGCTGACGATGCTGGCTCCTGCCTTTCCGTTACACACTTTTTGAATTTTGAAATTCAGGACATGTGACCTTACCATAATTTCAAGATCAGGTTAAAGGGTTTCTATACAGTTGTGAATTAAACGAACAAGCGGCTCAGGAGTCGGAGAAGCCCCAGGGGAACCCCGGCGGCAGGGGCGCCCTTGCAGGCCCTGGCCCAGGGCCCGTCCGCGAACGGATCAGTAAGAACAGGAAGGACAGCCGTGGGCGGGCTCGGCACGGCGGCCGTGCCCCTCTTTCGCAGGAGACTCACAGACCTGGAACCCGGACGCTTCGGATTCTGCTCTTCTGGAACCGTTGTCAGGATCAAAATTTATTAAGCGTTAACTGGTGTTGCCGCGCGTATGACCCGCAGTTCAGTAGCTGAAACAACAGGTTTTTAATGAGTCACAGCTTCTGCCAGCCCGTTAGCCGGGAGGCCTGGCTCACGCCTCCTCCCGGGAGCGGCCACGGCGCCGGGCGGGCTGCGGAGCCGGGGCTGGCTTGGGAGCCGCGCACCTCTGGGCTCCCCGGGCGGCTCCCCGAGGCCTCCTTCCCTGCTGAAGGGAGCTTTCCGCGGGACCGCCTTACGGAGGGGCCGCTGGCTCTCCTTGGGGCGGTGGGGCGAGAGAGGGCGAGGGACAGGGCAAATACTCAACATGGAAGCCGCGGGCTTTTAAACCTAACTTTCCACTGACGTCCGGCCACTTTTGACATATTTTATTCATTAGAAGTCAATATGTGTAACCGCTATCCAAGAAGTGGGTTTAAATAGAACACCAGCACCCAGACGTAGGGATCGTGGGGCCACCTGAGACTATCTTCCACAACCTTTGATTCCTTTTCTTTTGTTTTATGTGAACATTAAATTGTTTGCTGTTATATGAAATGAAGCAAATCTTGCCTAATATGATAGACTGGTCATACTTTGAGGGTTTTATAATGATAAAGGTAAGAGACAGATGAATACAATAAATGTTACGAAGTTAGAACTGACTATCCTGGAAATCCTGGGCAGTAGCTCAGCGTTTGAGAAAATGGAATTATACTTCAGCTGTTGCATTTGTTAGATGAACAACCTGGGGCAAGTTCTAAAGCCATTTTAAGTCATGGTTTCCTCACCTACAGAAGGGAACCAGTCTCAGGGTATCGATGTTCCACCCGAAGCGGAAGGGTTGAGAGGACGTGAATAAAGGGACTGTTTCCACAGGTGAGAGCGGGTAAAGGACGAAGAGCAATAGGGACATAGGGAGCGCAGCTCTGAGGGCAAATGGGAATGATTCAGCATAGCATGTAAAGCACTTAATACCAATTATGTCAGGGAGCAAATGCTCAATTAACTATTATTATAATTATTGTGGCTTGCTAATGGGATCTATGAATGTTGATAAGGAGTGTGTGTGTGTGCGTGTGTGTGTGTGTGTGTGTGTGTGAAAGGTTCAAAAGAAATCCCAGTTCTGTACCAAAGAAGACCAGAGCTGCGTATCCCAGCATTAGCGAATTCAGGCAGATTGAAGTTTATTGAATTTCATAACATCAGTCAAGCTAAAAGAAAGATCTCATTCGATACAATGCTCCGTCCACTGACCCACTCACTACCAGGAGTGCTCTTCTTCATGTTCAGATCATTTTGGAGCGGAGGCAAGTTCCTACACCCCAGCTTCCTGCTCCTCCGGAGCTAAGCGTCAGTACCACCTTCAGAGCCAGGCTTGCTAGGCGCAGCACGCTGTCCGCCTCTCCCCCCACCCAGCTGTCTGCCTCCCTCGGCTCCAGTAGCCACGGAAAGCGTCACTCCATACAGTTCAGTGTCGAGCAGCCTGGGGTTTCCTAAGCACCAGCTTGGCAACTCAGCAACAGATGGCAAATCTGTGTAAACCTGGGTAGAGCCTGCAAGAGGAGGTGGGGAGCGAGGCAGGTAGCCAGGTGGGCAGTCAGGGAGACGGAGCTGTAAAAGCAGGGAGAGGGCTCTGGGTGCCAAAACGGAATGATTCTTAGTACAGTGCAGATTCCCTAGGTCCACTGCCCTGCTGTCCTCTCCTTGAGCCGTCCACAGGTGCTGCCATGCTCATGTCCGGCCCCCACGTCTGAATTTCCCTGCAAGGTTGAACGTCAACAACTCTATTGCGGCTTTCAGGAAGAAAACAACATGATGCAGATGGTATTTTAAACATATTTGTGTCTGTGTCATCTGCTCTGAACATAAATATCAATTCAGTAACTTCACTGTTGTAAGTGATAAGTTGAAACATCATCAGTTGTTTTTGAGTTAAATGACAGTAACAAAATGAAAAATCACCATTAAAAAGGCTATATTTGCATATTTTTATGCTGTCAGAGAACATGGCACTAATGTAGCATAAGGAGAATTCTTAAACAGAAACATTACAGTTTTCAAAATCGCAGGAAGGTTTAGAAATGCTGAAATTTCATTTATGAGAAGAAACAGGGAACAGTTACTTCACTGGCAGAATAATAAAAGCACTTTCTAGTGACATTTTTAATAGCATATTAATTCAAAATTGTAATTTTGAGAAGTAATTCCATCTACATAAACACCAAATGCATTCTAAATGCTTGGCATTATCATAATGACTAGAAATTAAATTAATAATGATAGGAAAGTTGAAATCTGACATAACCTTCTTGAATTTTTGTACTCATTCCTATTGAATTCTCATGCTGATCTTCTTTTGTTGTCTTAATTTTCCAAAGAGATGAGTATTTTCTTCGGTTTTGGGAGTGTTTCACTTTTGGAAGTTACTTTCAAGAGGCATTTATAATAATTTAAACCAATCAAGCATTTTAACAGTTGTAGTGCCTTATTGGTCAAAGACACATACTTACACAGATAGAAACATAATATTGCCAAAAAGCTTCCACATTCTTGAGTCTGATTGATATGGGTGAACTACATGGGTACAATTTTTAATCTGAAATGAATGGTGAAGGAGGAATGTCTTTTTGAAGTTCAGTTATGATACTTGAGCAACATTTTATAAAATCAAGACATTTGTAAGTCAGGGAAAATGGCTTGTATTCCTACCCTGAATATGACTATGAAAGCACTATAAATGGTTTTTGTAAAGGGATTCCTTAGGGAGAATTCTTCATTTCTTCTTCTTTCTTTCAAACATACATCAGAGTGGTCAGCAGGACTAGTCCTGCTGATCACCGGACTTTTAATGAGACATGAGGCAGCAGGCAGTCTTGGTTTCAAAAGCTATATACAATTTGGGGCTTCTTAGACTCAGAGTCTAACCTAGAATTTGATTGTCTGATGTATGAATATCTAGAATAATTCACAGAGTGAAAAATTCTCCTAGGAAATGTAAACACTTTTCAAAAACCTAAACAATCTGCTCTCTCTACCACATTCCTAGTATGTAAGCTTTTGCGGCTAGTGTATAAGTCTTTGGATCTCTTCTTTCCTAGGCACTGCTCTACCTTAAAGAGTCATTGCAGTAAGCAACTGATTCTGAAGCACAGCATTAGCAAATAGGTTGTGCCCCTGCACTGCAGAGTGCTCTGCGGCCAAGATGGCGAGGGAGCTGGGCCAAGGCTGTCTCGGCACCCAGACAAGACTTCTCGTAGGTTAAACAACAATCTCCTCGCTGATCTGGCACTTGCCCTCAGACCTGGGCAGCACCACCCCTCTCCCTGGTCTCCACCAACCCAAATCTCCAGAGTGGTACAGAGTTGGGGACGTAGGTCAGTGGTAGAGCATTTGCCTGGCAGGTACAAGGCACTGGCTTTGATTTCTGGCATCACAAAACGTCTTCATTACTCTTCTCCTTGCTGAGACAAAATACAGACACCCAAGTTAAAGGAGAAAAGTTTATTTGGCTTACAGTTTGTAGAGGTTTCAGTTCATGGCTGGCTGGCTCAAGGCAGGATGGTTTCGCAGAGGAGAAAGTTCATGGTGAGTAGAAGGCAGCAAAACAGTGAAGTAGAGAAGCAGCAAGCAAGAAGCAGTGGTAAGGGCTCTCTTTCTGTCCCTTATACTCTGTCTAGGCAACGTGCCCTTATAGAGGGAGGCATTCACACCCACGGAGGCCTTTCCACTGCCACTCCCAGAATTTTGCCAAACCATTCAATTGGCTAATTTAGTGATCACACACCCTTAATCCCAGCACAAACACTTAATCCTGGCCTCACACGTTCCAGACGCAGACACCTCTGAGAAATCTCACCTATGACAGCATGTGGCTTTGGGGGAGGAAATATCTAGAAATAAGCCATAACACAAACAAAAGAAAATGAGAATGGTACCAAAAATTGAGAACACAAGGGGATGTCAAACTGCAGATTTTTACAGTGAGTTAGAAAGTGTTTATTCTCAGATGCAGGTCAACTGAAAAACTATGGTAATATTATGTAACAGTAAAAACCCAGCAATTAGTGAACATTACTTATAGGTAGCTTGATTTATTAGTTCTTCTTACAATTTATTTTTTTTCTAGCAAGTCCTTACTTGATAAAAATATGTAGCTAGCATTCTGAGTTCCATGCATTCCATGTGATAATTCTTGCACTTGTCAAACCCTTTCCTAGTTAGGCAAAGGTACCCTTGTGCTGAATTTGTTGTGCCTATATAGTCCTGTCTCCAAAGTCTCTTTCTGGGATACTTCACTGGACCCAAGATAGATCTGAATCATCTCAGTTTAGGTAAAAACACAGTATAATTAAATGTCACTGGTATTTTCTGTTTAATTTTCTTATATGAAGGAGGGTAAGAACAATCAAATTTTAATAATAAAGACATTAATAATACATGTAATTAAAAATAGTTTGGCCCCCTATAGGATCATTTAGACTTCCTTCTCTAGTATAGTTTGGGCCTGACAGATTTAAGGCGACCTATCTAGTGATCATTTTTATTAGCCATTAACCAAAGAGGCTCTTTTTATTTGAAAATTTAAGGCTGTCAAGGTTTGCAATGTGGACCCTTGGAATCAGATCACTTTCAATAGCTTTTCCTCTTCTCCCCTCTCACCTCCTCCATATGGCACTGGAAACTTGGCAGGTAAAAGAAACCCCAGTTGCCCACTTTCGGAAGCAAAGAGGGCTCTCTGCTCATCTTTGCTGGTGGTAATTTATTCTGTATACATCTCTTTCATTTAGGGCTGACCTCATGGAAAGAAAGGTTCATGTGACAGTTTCTACCTCGGTAGCTTTGGAAGCACTGATCTTAGGGAGCTAACGTTTTTCTTTTGCACTTGTGTGCCTCCACATGAATGGCTAATGATAGAATCCACTTCGTGTCTTGAACAAACGAAACGAGACCAGACGCCCCTTGTGCCTTTATTCCTACCTGGAGTTATTTGCATTTGAGTTTTATCCTACATCTCAGTTCACCTTTGTGGCCATCCTGATCCCTTACATGCAGAGCCACTGTGAAAAAAAGTTTTCCTTCTTTGATAAAGGTCAGAAAAAAGTGATATTAATAAGAAATAAAACAAGGACACATTTCCCTCTAGACTGCTCAAAGTGTGTGCGTGACACCTGAAGCTGCCGATAATGAGTTAGCAGTCACCTCTTTTCCTAAATGAGCTTCATGAGGGGCCTTTCTTGGGCAATCAAGGTGGTTACAATACCTTGTCTCCTTATGCTGCTGGCTGATAGATACTAGAAGGACAGGATGAGAGACAGGACAGAGAGAATGGTTTTTATAAATGGATCGCAGAGTTCAAGTGCCTTCAGAAGCAACTAATCATTTTTAACCTGACAGCTCCTAATTAAATTGATTGCAAGATAAAATGCCCCCAACAAGTGTCAGTCTCACGTAAGTTAAAGAGCTTCATGGGTTGCAAAAGGCATTTGATGCTCCGAAACCTTCCAGAAAGGGAATGTCCTTGAAAGCTCTCACGGCAGTGAGTTAAAGATCTCAGCTGGGGGTGCTGTTGACATGCCGTAATCACTATAATTTATGGCACACCCGCTCCCTCCACCCTTTGTCCCACCAGGGAGCTGCCTGGAAGCCTTATGTAAGATTGGAAAAAAAGAAGGGAAGGAGAATAAAAGACATCTTTAGGAGTCTCTGTCCAGTCAGCTCACATGTTGCAGGCTCTTTTTAGAGGTTAGTTCCTTTCAAATTGAGTATACTTTATGCGACTTTTGCTGATTCATGGAGTATTAGCATAGTTATGTTCCTGAGTGGTACCGGGCAAGCTCAGAGATGACTTCAGTTTCATTCATTCATTCATAACTCTCCTTCATTCATTCATTCATTCACTCATTCAAATTGAACGTCTACAAAGTCCAAGAACTGTTTTAAGCACTGGGGTCAGATTAACAAGACAAACTTCTGAATCTCATGAAGTTTCCCATTTCTTGGGGGAGAAGATGGAAAAGAGGTAGAAAAACAAGTCCATACACGTGAACTAGGTAATGTCTGATAGCGCTAGGTGGAGCAATCCGAAATGATCTTGTCCAACTCTGTTTCCAGCACCCGCCCTTCAGGTAGAAAGAACTGCGTGGGTAGCACAGTTCGTTAAAAATGAAAAAATCAAGGAAGTGGGAGAAAAGGGACAAAGGTGAAAACCAGTAGACATCATCATTTTATATGGAAAGGGGTGACCTGGTACGGTTTGTGAACCATCTTGCAGGGTACTTTTCAGAGTAAAATTTGAAAATATCTCAAACAGTGGTAAGAACATTGGAATAACCACCTGTCTGGCTAACAAGTAACTCTGCAAGACGCATAGGCTGTTAGAGGTGAGCATAAAACAAAACCCAGGAAATCAACATGATCTTGTGGCGCAGAATGGATTCTGATTTGATCTGGATTCAAATCTTGGCAGCGGTTTGCCCTAGACTTGTGATGTTGCCCAAGGTTTTTGTAATCTTGCCAACTACTCTATTTCACTTCATCGTAAAACTGGTTGTAACTATGTCCTGGAGACTCCGTTTAAGAAATGTGAAACAATATTCATCGTGTACACCCTACGCAATATCTATCTTGTGAAGGGTGAGTAAGAAATCAATAACCACAGTTGCTATTTTTATCCTTAGTAATACATTGTAATTTTTTGTGTGTCATACGCTATTCCAATCAATAACCCATAAATCAATTCCTAAATTCTCAAGGATAACTAGAAAGACAAAGTCAGTACATTGAGGATAGTTTCATTCCATTACTTTCAGACCTAATAAAGGTTTCGTCTAAAATGGAAGCAGTTTTGATTTTGTACTTTCAGGATTAAACTTGACGTAGTACTCTGTTGAAGGACCCAGGAAGGGCAAATGAAAGATGAGTTCATCCTGTTTAGAGGGAGAGCGTCTTAGGGCGCGGGGGCCTCACTGAAGGGGCACATGCCAGCGAGTTGGTGACTCTCAAGAACTAACAGGCCCAGTTTTAAAGGAGCAAAACCACACAAACAAAAATCAACAGTTTCATCTGTGCCATTTGTTTTCAATGGCGGAAAAAGAAATCCCCGAGGGAGAAATTACAGATCTCTAGACCACCCCCTGAGGCTACTGAGTCATCTAGTATTGTCTCTGGATTCTCCAAAGACATCTTGGGACAAAATCTTGGAAGTCTTCCTGACTTCAAAGACATGCATCGATCTTTTCATTTAGTATTCAGGAGCAGCAGAACTGGCAAAATGTATGAAATGAAACAATTCTGTACAATATATCAT
Source organism: Thryonomys swinderianus (assembly GCA_004025085.1). Classification (NCBI taxonomy): domain Eukaryota; kingdom Metazoa; phylum Chordata; class Mammalia; order Rodentia; family Thryonomyidae; genus Thryonomys; species Thryonomys swinderianus. The sequence goes on from PVIC010025923.1 coordinate 15,391, forward strand.
GCTTGCACATGTTGAACGTAATTCTTAGTTCATGGTTTTTGGTTAATGCTTCTTTTATGAAAGTGCTTGGGGTCTAGGTGTCTAGTTGAGTAGGAATGGTGTTTAGAAATAGTTTTAAAGGAGGCGAGCACTTGTGTTGAACTGGAGAAGCGCTGCTCTCATTTTCATTGTTCTGAAAAATAAGATCCTGTTTGCCACTGAGGGTGCTTTGCTCCAGACACAACCTGTTCTGAGTGGTTCTTGCTGGTCTGGGCTCTTCCTGAGAGCTCGCCGGTTCCCTTTTCTCTCTTTCATCCCTGCAAAGCCTTTGCTTTTCTTTCAGAAGCCGACTCTTCCGTGTGCCAGATGCAAAGAAGGCTGAGGACCTGGCAAAATGAAACTGCCATCTTTGGTGGCGAGCTGATCTTCTTGAGGTGTTTTTGTACCACTTTCCTGAGAAGCGTTTGCACGTCTCCCTTGGAACAGATAACGATGAAGCTTCAATCCCGTTGCCTTCCATCATTTTCTTATTATGCCGGCTCAGTGAGTCCCTCCAAATTCTGCTCTGGCAGCAGAGCTGTAGGACACACACACACACACACACACACACACACACACACACACACGCACACGCACACGCACACATGCAGCACACTTCTTTTGGTGTGGGCAGAAGGGAGCTTTGCTTTTAATGCCTTGTTAATGCGCAATCTTAAACCCTGTTCAGAGGCAAACTGTGCTCATGTCTGTGGCAAAAGGGAGGAGGCCGAGAAGTGACAGACGCAAGATGAGAGAGGAGGCAGCCTTTAATCGTCTCGCTGTCCGAGCCGCGCTGCATCGCGCGGAAGGGTGGGATTTTCTGAGCTGCCACCGGCAAACGGGAGGCTCTTTGTCTCCCCCTCTGCAGAGGGCTCCACAGAGACTCTAAAACTTCCGAATTCCGTGCTGCGAAGAACTCAGCTTAGAGATTCACATTTCAGAAAACGGGCACCCTCTGTTCAAAGTAAACGGAGTCTTTCGTGACTCAGTTTATACAAAATCCCTATAGAACGAAAGAAAGCATATGGTTCTGGCCGGTGCCCATGTTCATTTTTATTCAACCCTGGACCGGTCTATATCGGTGGTGCTGCGGCGTCTACTGCTTACAGAGTGAAAGCCCTTTCTGCCCTATCCCTGCGTGACTGTAATTAAGCAGGAGACTTAATTTTATGTAAATCATGCATTACTGTAATTGGGCGCAAGTGCACATTCATGTACATCTTATTTAAAAGTGAAATATAATGTTATTATGTGGATGCTGGTGCGGCAGCCTCAGCCTCTGGGGGAGTCAGCAGCGTGGCAGGCTGTTTACAAGACTGGGGTCTGTGGGCTAATTACAAGCCAGCCGCCTCCGCTCCGCGGCCCCTGCGGAGGACCCGGCCCGCGGGCGTCCGGCGAGGCGAAGGGGCGCAGCGCGAGGCCGCCTTCCCGCCCCCACGCCACCTGCCCTGCGCGGCAGTGCCCCCCGCGCGCGGCTCCGCCTGGCTGTCCTGGCCCGCGGTCCCCTGCAGACGGCGGGCGGGTGGATCTGTCCTCGTAAGCCCAGCCCGCCTCTCCCAGCGCGGCCGGACCGGAGTCCTCCCTCCCAGGAGCGCATCAGCCGGACCTGACCGCCCGCGGCGCCTGAGGCACGCCGGCCGGCTGGAGGGCAGGACGCGCCCTTTGCTCGGGTCTGCGTGGCGGGCCGCCCGCCCTGGGCCTGGGACCCCGCACGCGTAAGGATCGAACCCGCGTATCTGCAGGTCAGGATTGGCGAGAGGGCAATACGCACGTGACAGGCAGAACTTTTGTTTTAAACACATCCTCTTCCTCCCTGGAGAGCCTGAGGAAGCACTTGGGGAGCTGCGCTTTGGCCTCATTCTCCCAGACAACAAGCCGGCCCCGTCTGTCTGTCCTGGGTGCACCGTGGGCCGGCTTCCCGCCTGGGGACAGGAGGCCCCGCTTTCTGGGTGCCGTGCGGATGAGTGCACCCCCGAGCACGTGCTCAGGACTCCTTTCTTCGGAAGGGTGATGCGAAAAGTGGCTCTTAAACTCCCCTTCCTGCAGCCACCTCCGACTTCCGGCCGACCGGCCATCTTCCCCAGCCTTCTAGGGCCTTCGATTGTGAACAGCATTTTCTTGCTTGCTGTTTCCTCTGCCAGACCCCACACTGTCACTTCATGTCCTGAATGTTCTGACGTGACATGCCACGTGTCTGCAGATTATGGACATGAACAGGTGAAGAAAATTCTGAGGTTTTCTACTTAGTCCACAGGTTAGTAGGGCAGTAGTGTGTTCCCTACCGGTTGAGTGTTTTCTCCTTCTTTTTTTTTTTTTTTTTGAGACAGGGTCTCACTTTGTAGTCCAGGCTGGCCCTGAGCTCACTATGTAGCCCAGGCAAGCCTCAAACTCAGCAATCCTCCTGTCTCTGCCTCCCGAGTACTAGGATTACAGGCGTGAGCCACCATGCCCGGCACTGTGGCATGTGGTACTGATTACCGGGGGACGTGAGTAACCACCGTGGTGACTCACGCCCAACATTGTTGTATGTGGTTACCGGGGATCGAACTCAGGACCTTGTGCTTGCGAGGCAGGCGCCGGAACCACTGAGCTAAATCTCCAGCCCTTCTCCTTATCTTTATGCTTGTCAAAAAGCTCCTTGCCCAGTGGAATGTGGTAGCATAAACTTGTAATCCCAGCATTTTGGGAAGCTGAGTCAGGACGCCTACAAATACAAATCCAGATTGCCAGCTTGGTAACTTAGTAAGACCTTGTTTCAAAATTCAAAACCAAATAAAGAGGGCTGGGATGCAGTTCGGTGTGATGATCTTGGGTTATATCCCCAGTGCAATGAAAAAATAAAAAAAACACACCAACCCCAAACACTAAAATGACACGTCGTAAAGTGTGTTAGTGATTCAGCATAGGATGTCTCTCCTGGACCGTTTTACCTAATAAAATTCATTATCCTTTTCTCTTAGCCACTTTCAGTGAAGATGCTGGAAGGCAGCTCTCTGTGCATTCATTTAAGTAACATAGTATGTTTTATTTATTTAATTTTATACTACGTTCAAGTTTGAACCGAGATCCCTAGAAAAGATCTGAGATGATATACACAAATACCATGATGTTTTTCTCTTGATCTTGGCATGATTATTCTGTGGGGCTTTTGTTTGTTTGTTTGTCTGTGTTTTCTGACTTTGCTGATATCTTTCCTAGCAATTTTATATGCCACAGTGACACTGTGATCGGCTTTCAGAAAAACGAAAAGAAAAACAAAACTGGACTCATAAGAAGGCTCCAGTCTTCAAGGTCTGAGTCCACGGGGAACTTGAGACGGGTTGTGGTACCGAAGGGCCGTGAGGAAGGGCGGCGCTTTACACGAAGAGTAGACACATTTCGGGGGGAGCAGGAGGCCCGTGAGGAGACCGTAACAGACAGGGAGGGTGCAGCGGCCTTTCCAGAAACCCTCCAAAGACGGGGCTTGCCTGTGTGCGTGCTGAGAGCTGCTGCCTCGGAGCCTTCGGGGCTCAGGCCCTGTGGGTGCAGCGCCCGACGGGCACGAGGACCCCAGCGCCGCCCGCAGCGGCGGCTTCCAGCGCCAGACGGCCGGGCTCGCCCTCACGCCTCTCTCTGCCCCCTGCTGCGCCTGACTCTGGGCTTCTTGTTAACTTTTCCTTACACTCGTGCTGGGTTGAATCTGGCTTCCCAAAAGCAATGGAGACTATCGTGTCCTTCAACTCTTTCCTGATCCTGGAGACGCAGGGCGAATTAATGAAAGACTGCAAGATTCCCAAGTCAGCCCTGAATCAGGCCCTGTGACGGAGGACAGTCGTCCGGTGTGGCCTCGGTCCCAGGGCAGGCTGAGCAGCCAAGCGGGGTTCGCACCGCCGCCCCCGGGCTCTGGCAAAGGTCTGCGTTCGCGTGTGCGTCTGTGTGTCGATTATGAAAACAATCACGCTGTACGTATCATCCTTTTCCTTGCCTTTAGCTAGCTTTTTACAAGCTTCCTGGGGGGGCTCCTGTAAAAGTGTCAGTCAAGTGAACGGTTTCCGTTATTACTGGCCCTCCGACGTGAGCTGCGGAAGGGGAAGGTCCCCCGAGCGAGGAAGCGTCCTCTGCGCTGGTGCCGCGCCTCCAGGAAGAGGCACCGGCGGGAGGAGGTGGGCGGCGCTGACGGACTCAGCGGAGACCCCTGCGCGCCCTGGCGGTCTGCGCAGGCTTCTCCCTGGGACTCCATTTAGCAAAGAACGGGGCCCTGGGAGCTCCCGAGACACCCACTCGTCCGGCATTTAGAGACACACAAGCGGTGTGTGGGTGTGCGCTTTTCCAGGGTGGGCCGGTTTTAAAATGAGAAGAAAACAGAACAAAAAGCCTCCATTCTTGTGCAGACACTATACCAGGCCACACTTGTGGGGGAAAAAATTAAAAACAACCCCAAACTGGAGGGACTGTTTGATTTTTAAACTCCGGGTGTCTTAGTTTTGCAGAACTGCGGGCGTGTAGTTCTTTGGGAGACGGGGCCCCCTCTGGGGGGCTCTTGACCTCTGCACGGCGCTTGGCCCCGTCAGGGATCCCACCGCGCACCGTGCGGGAGACGAAGGATTGGTTCCTGTGTGTTTAATTAGAACTATGTATCACAACCCTACAAAATCATTTCCTTATCTTGAAAGTTCCCTTCGTGTGAACCTACACACCGAGGGTCTTCTTTAATGGTCTCTCCAGTCCTCTAGCATGTGGGAAGATACATTTCTTTCCGTCTTCAATGAGGCATAAAGAAATTAGGCGAGTTGTCCACGATGTAGGAGTCGCTGCGAACAGCTTGGTGGACCCACACCTGCCGTGTCTCGGAGGCCCCACTTGCCCACGGCAGTGGCTCCTGAATCGTCTCACGTGACTAGGTTTTTAAGCACTTCAACTGTTCCAGCTGCTGTCTACTGCTGGACAGTCCTCCCCTGTCACTGGATGTGGGTCTGAGAGCGAGGTGTTTCGCATCTCAGCACAGGACCATAGCTCTTGGATTGTGTGTGGCGGGGAGTGGGCACCCACGGAACGCTCCGTAAGTGGAAATAACTGGGAGTCATGATTTTCTGGCACCTGATGGCTTCCGTGCCGAGGGCAAGACCAGCTGCCGCACGGAGGATGACAGAGCCAGCGGGAGCCCCCCAGAAGAGCTGGGAGACTGCTGGGGGAGGCCTCCTCTGGAAGCTGTTGGCAGCCCTGAGCGCGGGGAAGGGCGGGGAGGGCTACGGGGCCTCCAGGTCCCGGAGTGGGCGGAGCTGAGGGTGGTGTCTTCCTGTCTTGCTGGGAAGCAGCACATCTAGGCGACCTCCAGCGTCTCCAGGCACAGAATCGGCCAGTGTCATAACCTTTGCTATCTTCTTTATAATTTTTTATTTGCTTCTTATTTTCTTCCTGTAGACTGTGAGAATTTTGATGCACAAAAAGCAAGGATGATCTGATAGCAAGTTCGTTTCAGGAAGGGACATTTACTGATCTCCGTCATCCGGATCCTCTAACGGACGACTCTCAGTACATGTGCGATGTATACTACGTGTGCAGTGGATGAGTGCACAGCGTGGCGTATCAGCGATTTGTTAAAAGAGAGGCTTGAATTCATGTTTAGAGTAAGGAAGAAACACAGTTAATATGATTTTGGGGTAGCAATTATTAGTGTCTTTGTATCTGAATATAGAGAATCTTAGTGTTACAGAGAGAAAGTGACTCTGGAGGAGGAGCCTGAGATCTCAGATGATTCACTTATGATTCCACTGAAAACATGTGGTCAGAGTAGGGATTGAGTGTAAGGCCCACGACACTCAACTCAATTGGCCACTGCACAACAGTTGCCAGGTCGTAAATAGCCTTGGCAGACTAAGCTGTCTGGGCTCCTCCTTTAAGAAGTCTATGGACAGGGACCCGGAGATTTAGCTCAGTGGTTCCGGCGCTTGCCTCACAAACTCAAGGTCCTGAGTCGGATCCCCGGTAACCACATACAATGCTGGGTGTGGTGACTCACGCCCACCAGCAATCAATACCACATACCACAGTGCTGGGCGTAGTGGCTCACGCCTTTAATCCCAGCACTTGGGAGGCAGAGACAGGAGAATTGCTGAGTTTGAGGGTTGCCTGGGCTCCATAGTGAGCTCAGGGCCAGCCTGAACTACAAAGCGAGACCCTGTCTCAAAAAAAAAAAAAAAGAAAGAAGTCTATGGACAAAGCAGAGTAAAATCAAGGAAGAGAGTCGGATGCCAGGAGATGGGTTTACATGACAAGCATATGAGAAAGCTGAGATGTTTTACCCAGAGAAGAAAATGCTCACAGAGACCGTGGGCTAAGTGGGTCAACCTGAATTCCCACTTTACAGTTTAAATACTTTACAGTTTAAATACGTGAGCCAGTACCCCTCTGCTCCAGAGAACACAACTAGTACCCTAGGGGGAAAGACCACAGAAAAGTGAATTTTAACTCCACACGAGGAAGAATTAAAATTAGAATTGCCCAAGAATGAAATCCCAAGTGGTAACAAATAGGGAAGTAGGGGCTGGCTGGTTCTTTATCAGTATTAGACTGTGAGGTCCTTTAGATGAGAGACAGTGCTTTATTTCTGCTCCCCTAGCACCTTAGAGAGTTCCTGGTGTGTAGTGGGTGTTATTCACTGAGCATTTATCATACAGTTTTGAAAAGCTTTTCCTTCATGGGGTGGGTGAGCACAGAGCCGGGGGGGGGCAGTATACCAAAGACTTTTTCAACCTGTAAACCCATGGTCTTTGACAAAAATTTGCATATGGTAATGTATCAAGACCTAATAGAGCAGATTATTTCACACCTTTCAATGAAAAATCAGTGGAATTGTTGTTTCTCTTAAACTCTGTCTGTGTTAATATTACCTCCTCCTCTTCCTTTATGAGGAAGAAGGGTTTGTTAAAAGTGCTACTTTACAAAAGAGGCCAGGACTGCTTATATTTCCACACATGCTAATCAGACCAAATTTCCACACAGGATTTTATTTATTTTTAAATTGTTTTTGTGGTACCAGGGATCGAACTTGGGCCCTTGTGCTGGCAAGATAGGCACGGTACCATGTGAACTAAATCCCCAGGCCCTCCACATACTACTTTAAAAGGAATTGCTCTTATATAAGCATCCTGTGTCTGATTTATAGAAACACTGGAGTGATGGTTAGGCCAGTGGACTCAGGCTGTCAAACTGATGTCTGATCTACAAAGTCAGACTTTTAAGTCCTGCTGAGATTGTCACTTTAATTTATATTTTAACAAATATCTTAACTATCACTTCATAAATGTATATTTCATTGAATATTTCATATTCAGAACATGTTGATTTGATATTGTGCCCTCTTTTGCACATGAGGGTTATTTCTTTTAATCCACTCAGAGGTCTTGTGAAAGAGACAAAAAAAGAGCTTTATTTGCATTTGCTTTAGGAGTCATAGGAAAGTATGCAGAGATAAATGATAATAAGGCAATTATTTGATATGTTGTTCTTTGAGAATCTTCCGTTTATTTTTTTCAAAGTGGGTCATCTTTATTTGTATAATCAAATTCAACACAATTTGACACCAATTTTCCACTAAGGGACTTCAGATGCTGCAGGATTCATTTTCTTTCTTTTTTCATCATATATATCTCTGATCCCACGAAATCCTGTCATTGACTTAGTTCCATTTCATATCATGGTACCTCATTAGCCGTAAAGCTACTCATGGAACGTGTGGTTATGAACCTAACTTCTTTCCAAAAGCGTTACATAAACCTAGCAGGGTGCTTCTGAGAAGTCACAGTTTTGGTGTTTCACATTTCGTGGTGCTATGAAATGCTTCCCATAGCTGTTAATTCCACTCACCTAGGTAGAATACGTTTGGCTAACAGAGAAACTTGCTGGAATTGCTATGGCAACATACACTTAACTGGGAGATTCTAAGCTTCCCAAATAAATACCAATATTTCCTTTCCGTCTCTTTTATGAGTTATAAAACACTTTCCCTCCTCTTCTTCTTGATGTAATTTATATGCCAGAGATTTTTCTTCTCTGGGGGTGAAAATGGAAGACCAGGGAAGAAAGTGGATGAAATAGAGATGATTCAAAGATTTGAAATACTTTATCCTCATTTGATATACAGTAAATTATTTTTCTCTTTTCCAATAACCATCATTTCCCTTGATCTTGAAATCACTCAAAACCTGGCCACTGAGTCCTATGTGAAGACATGGAAGGAGATGAAATACTCGTACCTCAACAGATTGTACTAGGTGAGTTATATTTATAGTTATGAAATACTGCAAATTTAAGAATGCCGTTTTTCTCATCACTGAGTATTTATTATATATAACAAATACATGGGAAAGAAAAAACTATATTGTGTGATATAAATAGTTTATTTACATTACAGAAAAAACATCAAGACAATGTATACTATTTCAAATATATCCATACATAATCAAATATAGCTGTAGTACATGTTTTCATTGGTGTAGATTACCACAAATGCAAGGCAACACGTGTAGGTCTTTTGTCTTATTCTTTCGTCTATAATACTGTACTGTGTAGTCCAAGCTCTCCACAATCCGGCCACTGTGAAACATGCTCCCTTTAGATTAACCTCGTTGACGCTCTTGTTGTGTTGTCTGAACTGTAGTGGCCTGTGTTTTGCTTCTGTCTGTGAATTCGGTTGCTTCTGGGGCATTTCCTAGAAGGTTGGAAAGTTGACACATCTTAGTCCAATGTGATCACCTCAAGTGTGGCCCTATCATCACAGAGTGAAGTTGTGGATCAAGCAAATCATGAAAGTATGACTGGTAGAAGCAGGATTTGGGTTTTGCTTCTAGGGTGGTTGTCTTTAAGCATCTGTGGAGAAGAAAGACTGGGCCTGAAGGCTGAAGAGGAGCACATTTCCCTGGCTCTCAACTGCTCTCCGTTAAGGTACAAGGACAGGAGCTGGCACCAGGCAGTAAGGCAAGCTGCAGGCTTGTCACGCTTCACTTTGAAGGTCTTCAACAATCTTATGTTTTAAATGTCTTAGGGGGGAATGTTATATTGACATTTCGATGCCACAGGTGAAAATCGTATCCCACCAGACTATGAGCCAACTGTTAATAGATCTGATATGTAATTGGATGGAGGGTTGTTTTGGCTCAGACTAATACCATTTTTGTACATTAATATTAGAGACATAAATGGGCCTCAATTATGTAGTTTCTATTTAAAAAAACTAATCCTCAGTCAAATTACCTGAAAATCATTGTTCTGGTATTTTTTCTCATATAATAGAAGATGCTTTTGATCATGCAATGAAACAATGTAACACTGACATAAAGCCCTATTCTGACGAACTGAGAATCACTGAAGAATATATAAGAATCCCCACACAGATATATGTACATGCACACATAGCAGATAATGTGCATGGACATTTGTAGTTTTATTTGCGAGATGTATCTGTCAAGAAAGAACAGGAGCTAGAAATCACATTCCCAGCAAGTGGGAGCTGCAGATAAAGTGACTGAAAATCCAATTTCTCAACAGGGCGACT
>PVIC010025924.1:0-24936 GCA_004025085.1 Thryonomys swinderianus
CCTCTGGTAAATCGAGTAGTAGAAGCGGACGCACAGAGCTTCCCGCTACCTCTTTGACCATCGCTATGAATAATTAAGGCCAACGCCCAAGAAGTGACATTCCACCCCCGGCCTGGCTAGCATACAGATCCCAGCAAGCCCCGCGCGAGCTCGGGACTCCATCTCCCGACGGGCCCCGCGCATTGCCGGCAAGTCAATGGCCTGGGCTGTGGGGAACTCTGTCCCTTTTTACCTGAGGGTCGAGAATGTCTGGAGCCGGTGGGAAAATAGAGACCTGCCTGGGACGGGGCTTCCCCGAATCCCGGCCTGAAAAAAGTGGACCAGCATGCTGGGGAAGAAAGACAGGCGCCTCCGGCAACAGCAACTTCACCCTCATCCCACCGAGGGCTCCATGTTGGCTTCGCCTCGCATCCCGACAACCTCGTCGCGCCCGGCGGTGATTGGTGAAAAAGCACATCAATCTCATTACAAATTGTGATTTGGGGGGGTCTCCCATTTCCCCTCCTTTCCGGAACTATGATTGGAGAGCGTCACCTAGCCCCACCCAGCTGTGGGCGGGGTTGAGAAGGAAAGAGCTCCTCCTTAGGCCAGGTGACCTAGTCAGGTACGCGACATATATTGAGGGTGTATGCAACTGTTTCCTCCACCCCATAGTGCGTACTGTTTCCGCCACTCCACAGTAATGCGTCAGCGCCGATCTCCGGTCATTTCCTAAAGATTTTCCAGGCAGTCTCTAGAATTCCTGAGGTTTCCATGGAGTGATGAATGAGCAATATCCTCGGGGGAGTTCAAAACAAATCCCAAGTGCCTTGCCACCTCTCTGTTCTCCTAGGCGTGTCTTGACTTCCGGACGATAGCTGCATTTGCAGGAGGGGGGACCTTCGAGGTGATCCTGCTGCTGATGCCCTACTCAAACCACGCCCCTCACACCCACTCCTTCCTGGAGCTTGAGCCCTGGGACCGCCTAGTTACATACCCAGCCCTTTTTATTTATCTTTCTAAAAAATTTTTGAGACAGCCGGGCGTGGTGGCTCACGCCTGTCACCCCAGCCCTCGGGAGGCAGAGACAGGAGGATTGCTGAGTTCGAGGCTTGCCTGGGCTACATAGTGAGCTCAGGGCCAGCCTGAACTACAAAGTGAGACCCTGTCTCAAAAATAAAAAATAAAAAAATTTTGAGACAAGGTCTCCCTAAGTTACCTAGACTGTGATCCTCCGGCCACAGGCTCTAGTTTAGTGGCCTTACAGGGGTTTGCCACCATAATGGGGGCAACACCAGTAGATGTTATTATTCGCTATAGCATCTAATAAACTGTACTCAATTATTAAGAACTGGTGTTTATCAAGACACGATGTTAGATCTTAGATTTATCTGTCTGACATGTACCTTTCTCATGGTGGCTTGTATGACTTGCCTAATGGTCCCTTCAAATTTTTAACTGGGCTTACACTTACCTCTGTTTAGCTTTTAGTTATTTATTGTCATATTTTTATAATGAAAATTGTTTGCATATTTCTCTCACCCACTGGGTTGTCATTTCTTGGTGCATAATAGTTTTGCTGTGATAGCTAAATTTTGGAAACGACCCAAATGCCCATGAACGCTAGACCGAATACAGAAGATGTGTTTTTTAATAAAATGGAATATTACTCTGCCTTAAAGAATGATAAGTTTGAGTCATTCATACTCCAATGTACCTTGAGGACAAACTCATAAGTGAAATAAATAAGTCACAAAAGTGTAAATACCTTATCTTTTCTCTGGTATGAGAAACTGAAAATATAAATAAGTCCTAGAATGTATGATAATCACTGTAAAATAGAAAATATCCTAAGGGAAATGGGGGATGGGGTAAATAATGAGGGGAAAGAAAAAATTGTGATGTTAAAAAAGGGGAAACAAACTCATGTATATGGGGGTGGGGGATTGCAGGGTGGGTGGGGAAATGGGAAAAGTGAGAATGAAGTCATGTCATATACTGGTACAAATTCTCAATATTGAGTATGATCATGCTGTATATATAAAATGTATCTATGTCACAATTTAAAAAATAAAAAATAAATTAAAAAATATGGTTTTGCCTCAGTCGTCCCGTTGCCCTCTCCAAATGTCCGTCAGGAAGAAGTTCCCTTTGTAATAAACTAACTCAAACTGAGGGTGGTTGTAGGGAGAGTGTCAGTGGATGAGTTTAGGATCAGCTAAGATAGGGCTGAGGAACTTGGGGTGCATGGGGAGGGGCCCTAGTAGGTGGAATATTGACGGTATTGAGTAACATCAGGTGAATAGGGCGAGGGAAACACTAGACAATACTACACATAAGTCACTGGCAGATGTCTCAGAAAGTTCATGGGCATTTCCTGGTCCCTCTGCAATTCGGGGTTCCATTTCCCACCGAGAGAAGGGCTGGGTCTCATTTTCATAGCTCTGCCTCCTCCGGCTCAGCCATCAAGGTGTGCAAGTCTTGAGCTGCTGGGACAGCTCTCTTCCCAGAAAAGTGACACAGAAGGAGAAAAGCAAGCTCATTTCGACTCAGTTTGTGGACAGTCCCAGCGTCACTGTCACATTCATCCAGTAAACAACTTAGGAAGCCTGTGCTCCTCTGCATTTCATAGGTGTCGCCCTACATCGGCCCTTGAGCCTAAACCTGGAGGCCTGACACCTGCCGTCTGAGTCAGCACTCAGGCGCGGCCTTCAGCAGGGAGCCTGTGATTCAGGGCCTCAAGAATGGCGTCGGGCAAGCCACCAGACCAGCTGCCTGGGTCTCCTCCTCGCTGAGGTGACAACAGGGAACTGAACTCGGCAGCTCACCCTCAGGGACCCAAATTATCTTTCCGCCTCTTGGGCCCCTGCTGTGTGCTCTGCTGGCCCAGACCGGATGCTTCTCAGGGGCTCCCAGACACTGGATCAGGACTTGAACAAGAAGGTGTCGAACTTCAGGAAGGTAAGGATGGAAACGCCACGGGGCTCCAAGGAGCCCCACTTCTGTCCCTTAAACGTCCCAGACTACTTCTTATAGCTGCCTTTTCTTCCGTCCCTTTTTCCCTTGTCTCCCCTGTCCGGCTGCAAAGGCAGTCTCCCCTTTTTCCTCGCTTAGGGGCCTCAGATGAGTGAAATACTCAGTTCTCTCCCACTGTCCCCCTTTCTGTGCTGTGGTCACGACTGAACCCAGGGTTGCTCATTCACTGAGCTATATCCCACCCTTCCTTTTTCATTTTTTACTTGGAGACGATCTCACTAAACTTCCCAGACTGATCCATCTCAGCCTCCCAAGGAGCTGGGGTTACAGCTGTGTGCCACTACACCCAACTCAGCCTTTTCTTACCTTTCTTTCTTTCTTTCTTTCTTTCTTTCTTTCTTTCTTTCTTTCTTTCTTTCTTTCTTTCTTTCTTTCTTTCTTTCTTTCTTTCTTTCTTTCCTTCTTTCTTTCTTTCTTTCTTTCTCTCTCTCTCTCTCTTTCTTTCTTTCTTTCTTTCTTTCTTTCTTTCTTTCTTTCTTTCTTTCTTTCTTTCTTTCTTTCTTTCTTCATTTCTTCCTTCCTTCCTTCCTTTCTTTCCTTCCTTCCTTCCTTTTTCTTTCTTCCTTCCTTCCTCTCTCTCTCTCTTTCTCCCCCCCCTTTTTTTTTGAGACAGGGTCTCGCTTTGTAGTTCAAGCTGGCTCTGAGCTCACTATGTAGCCCAGGCAAGCCTGGAACTCAGCAATCCTCCTGTCTCTGCCTCCCGAGTGCTGGGATGACAGGCGTGAGCCACAATGCCTGCCCTCCCTTCTTTAGTTTTTTGAGACAGGGTCCTGCTTTGTAGTTCAGGCTGGCCCTGAGCTCACTATGTAGCCCAGGCAAGCCTCGAACTCAGCAAACCTCCTGCCTCTGCCTCCTGAGTGCTGGGATGACAGGCGTGAGCCACCACACCTAGCACTGTGATATGTGGTACTGGGGATTAAACGTGGGACCTTGCCCTTGTGAGGTAGATGCTGAAACCACTGAGCTAAATTCCCAGCCATAGCCTTTTCTTTTTTCTTTCCTTTCCATTCCTTTCTTTTTGTGGTACTGGGGATTGGACTCAGGTCCTTTGGACTGAGCTACATCCTCAGCCCTTTTTGTATTTTATTTTGAGATCTCACTAAATTAGTAAATTGCCTGGTCAGGGCAGGAATTTGTAATTCTCCTGCCTCAAGATCTAAGTTCTAGGATGACAGGCACGTACCACTGTGCCTGGCTTTTGTTTAGTTTCGAAAGCATTTCCCTGTTATCATTAGATGTGGGTGTGGAGGGAGGAGAAATAATATTTATTTTATTTTTTTAAAAAGGATGGCTATGCCCAGTTTAAGAAATAAAACATTTAGCCCAGGCATGGTGGCTCATGCCTGTCATCCCAGCACTCAGGTGGCAGAGGCAGGAGGATCGCTGTGAATTCGAGGCTTGCCTGGATGACATAGTGAGTTCATGGCCAGCCTGAACTATAAACCGAGACCTGAACATGTTGGCATGAACCTGTAATTTCAGTACGTGGGAGGCTGAGGCAAGAAGATGGATCATTGTGAGCGAATTGTGAATTCACAATGGTGGCCTTGAAAGGCCATCCTGAACTACGCAGTGAAATGCTCACTGTACAGTGAGATGTCTCAAAAAACAAACAAAATGTGCCAGGCGTGGTGGCTCAAGCCTGTCATCCCAGCACTCGGGAGGCAGAGACAGGCGGATTGCTGCGTTCAAGGCTTGCCTGGGCTACATAGTGAGTTGAGAGCCAGCCTGAACTACAAAGTGAGACCCTGTCTCAAAACAAACAAACAAACAAACAAACAAACAAACAAAACAAAATTCTGGGCCTGGGCTATATGCTTGCTTAGCAAATTTAACATATTGGCTCCAGGACCCTACTATCCTTTAATGGAACTTTGCTGTTTTATTTTGGCTGCTGCTCTCCGTATCTGTGGTGCCCTCAAGGTCTGAAGATGTCCCAGGGAACCCTTCGGCCCCTCCCCCTGGCTGGCACCCCTCCCAGGCCTGGAGGCTGAGGCCGACAGTAGATTGGCCCAGGATGCCCTGCCCGGGGTGCGGGTGATCACACAGGTGATCCGAGCGCTGGGGCGCCTGAGGCCTGCCCAGCCTGAGTCACCGGTGGTGTTGTTGAAGTCACTGTTCCACTCCACAGACCTGTGTGTGAGCCTGCTCATCCTTCCGACTTCTGCGGAGAAGCCGCGGCTGGATGGTGAGACGAATGGGCTGGGGGGGGAGCCGGGGGCGGCTGGGGCGCTGGGGAGACCTGGGGTCCGGCTCAGTGCCCCTGGTGCCCATGCTGCCGCTGCCGCCTGCTCCTCCAGGTCGGGGCCCTGGGGGAGGGAGGATCTCTGCCTTCTCTCTGCCCTCTGCCCCTCACACGAGAAGCTGCCCCTCTGCACTGTTCCCTGCCACCCCTGGGACTCCTTGCCCGGGGCTTCAGGGCTCAGGGCCTTCTCAGACCTCCCATACTGCCCCGCCCATCCCAGCCACCGCCCCGAAGCGGGCACAGTCTACTCCAATGCCCAGCTCTGCTTGCCCCTCCTGGGGACCCCAGTCCATCCCCTCCCTGGCCTCGTCCACCCCCTCCCCCTCACATCGCTGCGCCCAGGACCCTGGTAGGCTGCGGATAGGCCGCCTGGTCTCGGAGCAGGACTACGAGCGGCTGGAGGACTGTGACCCTGAGGGGTCCCAAGACTCACCCCTCCATGGGGAGGAGCAGCAGCCCCTGCTCCACGTGCCCGAAGGGCTTCGGGGTGAGGACGGGCTGGGGCTAGGGCTTGGGACTAGCTCGGCCAGGCTGGGGCTTAGTTCCAGGGTCGCGGTGGCTTGATGTGGGCCTCTCCTTCTCCAGGCTCCTGGCACCACATCCAGAACCTGGACACATTTTTCACCAATATATCCTTTGTGCTCGCCCGGGGGCGGCGTGGCGCTGGCATGCCCTTGGCAAGGGGACCCGAGGGTGCAGAGGGCTGGCGGGGAGGTGAGGGGCGGTGTCCTTGGGACAGCACGGTGCCTCGGGTTTCTTTCTTGACTCGGGCCACGTCTACAGCTACCACCAGCGGCACGGCTTCACCTGCATCCTTCTGGAGGACATCTTCCAGCTGGGGTGAGACGCTGCCTGGGCCCGAGCTCAGGCCCTGGGCCCTCAGGCTCCTCTGGCTCTTCCTTCCTTCCCAGCACCTGGTCCTTTCACTGTGCGTGCTGTGCCCCAACCCAGGCTCCTGAGGGCACTTGGGGCCGGGGACCCTCAGGCCTGAGCCGCGCGGCCCCTGGATTCCTTCCTGCAGGCAATTTCTTTTCATCGTCACCTTCACGACCTTCCTTCTTCGCTGCGTGGATTATGACATTCTCTTCGCCAATCAACCAAATAATCATACCAGGCCCTGGCCAGTCCAGCGCAAAGTGGCCCTGTCAGATGCCATCCTACCCTCTGCCCAGTGTGCAGAGAGGTGAGTGACGGCTGGGTGGGGCCCTCCTTAGGGGTAGGGGAGCGGCAGCACCACTCTCCTTGCCCTTTTGTCTAGATTGGCAATTTGTTTGGCATCAGGAGTTTTTTTTGTTTTTGGGGTACTCGGGATTGAACTCCGGTCTTTGTGCATCCAAGGTTGGCACGGTACCACTTGAGCTAAATCCTCAGCCCCTGGCATCAGAATTTAAAATGCAATTTGTTGTTGTTCCTCTTTTTTTTTTTTTTTTTGCTTTTTGAGACAGGGTCTCGCGTTGTAGTTCAGGCTGGCCCTGAGCTCACTATGGTGCCCAGGCAAGCCACTGCGAATTCAGCAATCCTCCTGTCCCTGCCTCCCGAGTGCTGGGATGACAGGCGTGAGCCACCACGTCCGGCATTGTGGTATGCGGTATGACTGTTGGTGGGCGTGTCTACACGCCCAGCATTATATGTGGTTACCTGGGATCGAACTCAGGTCCTTGTGCTTGCAAGGCAGGCTCCGGAACCACTGAGCTAACCCTCCGGCCCTGTTGTTTCTCTTTTGGGGATCAAACTGAAGACCTTGCACTTGCCAGGCGGGTGCTGTACTGCTGAGACACATCCCTGGCCTTGTTGTTTGTTTGAAACTGGGCCTTGATACGTAGTTCAGACTGGCCTCGAACACCTGCCTCGGCCTCCAAGAGCTGGGATTACAGCTATGAGCCATAATGCTTGGCTGAAAGTGTATTATTCTTTTTTTTTAGACAGTCTTGCTGTGCAGTTCAGGCTGGCCCTGAGCTCACTATATACCCCAGGCAAGCCTCGAACTCAGCAATCTTCCTGCCTCTGCCTCCCAAGTGCTGGGAGCGATGGTGTGTGCTTGGCATTGTGGTATGTGGTTACCTGATGGAACTTGGACCTTACGCTTGTGAGGCAGATGCTGGAACCACAGAGCGACATACCTGGCCCTAAAAGTGTATTTTTACAAATATCCGTACATATCTGTCTGATGCTGGTGACCAAACATAGGATCTTCCCACTGAGCTGCATCCCCAGAGCTTTAAAAAAAATTTTTTTTGAGACAATAAGTCACTAAGAGGGCAAGGAATTTAGCTCAGTGGTTCCAGGGTCTGCCTGAAAAGCGTGAAGTCCTGAGTTGGATCCTGGTACCACACACCACAGTGCCAGGTGTGGTGGCTCATGCCTGTAATCCCAGAACTCAGGACGCAGAGGCAGGAGGATTGCTGAGTTCGAGGCTTGCCTGGGCTCCACAGTGAGCTCAGGGCCAGTGTAAACTACAAAGTGAGACCCTGTCTCAAAAAAAAAAAAAAAGTCGCTCAGGGCCGGGAATGTAGCTCAGCAGCAGCACAGTGTCTGCTTGGCAAGTGGGAGGCTCTAAGTTCCATTCCTGATCCAAAAATATAAATAAATAAACAAAAAATAAAATGTCATTGAGGTGCTCAGGTGGGACTGGACACTTCTGTCCTTCTGCCATAGCCTTCTGGAAAACTGATATTTGATTTAAGTGTTTTTGTTTGTTTTTATGAGACAGTGACTTGCTGTGTAGTCCACACTGCTTCTAACTATACCTATAGGCAGGTCTTAAATTCCCACCACTACACCTGGCCTAAATGCATGTTTTTTTTAAAGATGGGGCCTTGGTATATAGTTCAGACTGGCCTTGTACTCACTAAGTAGCCCAGGCTGGCCTCAAATTTATGGTGATCCTCCTGCCTCAGCTTCCTGAGTGCTGGGATTACAGACATGTGCCACCATGCCTAGCTTCAAATTGACTGAGAATTCTAAAGAGCCATTGTTTATAAGAATCACATCTGATCTATATTTACCTTATTGGAAATTAAATCTGAGAACATCTCTAATTTATTTAATATTTTGGTGGTACTGGGAATTGAACTTGGACCCTTAGATTTGCCAGGTAGGCTCCGTGCCACTTCAGCTAAATCCCTGGGCCTACAATTATTTATTTATTTATTTATTTATTTATTTATTTATTTATTTATTTATTTATTTATTTTTGAGACAGGGTCTCGCTTTGTAGTTCAGGCTGGCCCTGAGCTCACTATGTAGTCCAGGCAAGCCTTGAACTCAGCAGTCCTCCTGTCTCTGCCTCCTGAGTGCTAGGATAACAGGCGTGAGCCACCACGCCCAGCACTGTGGTATGTGGTGCTGATTGCTGGTTGATTGTTGCTGGGCATAAGTCACCACACCCAGCATTGTATGTACCGGGATTGAACTCAGAGCCTTGGGCTTGCGAGGCAGGCACTGGAACCACTGAGCTAAATCTCCAGCCCTACAATTATTTATTTTTTAATGCTGGGGATCGAACCCAGGGCTTGGAGCATGCCAGACAAACGCTCGACCACTGAACTGCACCCCTGGACCTGAGGACACTTCAAATCTTAGGCTCACACAGGTGCACATTCCTGGCACTGTGTGTGTGATGTGAGACCTTAGCACGTCCTGGAGGGTCTGAGAATCGCTGCATACACAGGAGGATGAGTGTGCAAACAGCAAGAAGCACACGTGCTGTTTGTAACAAGTTTTGGCTTTGCAGACACTTGTGAGTGGCTCTTCAGGGACCCCTCCCTGGACCCTGCTCTGAGACCTGTGGGTGCTCCTGGTGCTGCTACCCTTCTCTAAGTTTCTCACCTTGTCCCTACACAGCATCCGTGCCAGCCCCCTGCTGGTCTTCCTCCTCTTCCTGGCTGCCTGCTACTGGCTGTTCCAGCTGCTTCGCTCCCTCCGAAGCCTCTTCAGCTACTGGGACATCCGGGTGTTTTACCGGGAGGCCCTGCACATCACCCCGGTGAGCTGTGCAGGTGTTGTCTGCTGTGAGCTGGTGGGCAGAGGGCAGAAGGAGCGTGGCCTCCTCACGCTGGGCACAGGAGGCGGGCACTGCTGCCCTTGCCCTGTGGAGCTTCGTGTTAGATGGGTCATGGAAGATGACTCAGTCGCACGTTTGTGGTGAACACAATGAGAGCTAGGGAAGGGCCGCTGCCTGGCTTTCCAGAGCAGGAGGAGGGCGAGCTGGGCTTGCAAGGTCAGGATGGGTCAGGAAGGTCGTTCCAAACCGCAGTGCAAGGCGGTGGTGGGAGCAGTGAGCATCACACAGGGCTCACCGCCAGCCTGAAACGGAGCCTGCGGGGCCTTGTCGCCCTCGTCACTGTCTGCCAGTCATGCTGTCTGCCGGGCTCTCCTTTCTGTTCTCCATTTGCTGTTCCTGCTATGTCTTTGGACCTACGTAGCACACATCCCTTACTCGCCCTGGGAAGTACAGGGCCTTCGGCGCAGCCCTCCCCTGGCACAAGGGGAGAGTTCTAGCGGTGCAGGAGTGGCGGGACACCAGGCACAGAGCAGGGAGCCGACAGGAGGCTGGCAGAGCAGACGGACAGTGGGACTGTAAGCACCGCTCCTCCCGGGGGTTGCTCACCACGCCCTTCCTCCTCTTTCCTTCTGTTCACCCCACTTCTGCCCCTCCAGAGGAAGGGGAGAAGCTACCCGGGGCTGAGATGGGGCCTGCAGCTTCCTAGGGATGTGAACCCAGCCAGGGTCCTGGGAAGGCCCATGTGATGCTGGTGTGATGACACAGTGCAAGTGACTAGGAGTGGGGTGGCACGGCGACCTCAAAGCTCGCCAGAGTAGCAGGTGGCAAGGACTGGGGTACAGAGGGAATGGGAAGGAGAGGTCCCCCAGGAGCTGCCAACTCTTATAGAGCTGAGGAGCCAGGTCAGATACCCGCAGTCTGCTAAGGAGGTGTCACTAGGAAGCACAGGAGTAATGGTCACGTGTGGGTGCAAGCACAGCGCCAATCAGAGGAGAGGAAGTCACAAGTGCCAGCTAGGGGCAGGAGAGGGGCGGGCAAAGAGCCAAAGGTGGCTGTCGCAGGGGACCTCGCTCTGGTCTCGATGAGGCGAGCAGGGTGTAGGGGCCCGCTGGGCATCACTGTTGGGCTTCACCGAGGGGAACCTGGGCCGCTGGCGCTCACCACCCCTCTGCTACGGCAGGAGGAGCTCAGCGTGGTGCCCTGGGCGGAGGTGCAGTCCCGCCTCCTGGAGCTGCAGCGGAGCGGGCGGTTGTGCGTGCAGCCGCGGCCGCTGACGGAGCTGGACGTGCACCACCGCATCCTGCGCTACACCAACTACCAGGTGGCGCTGGCCAACAAGGGCCTGCTGCCGGCCCGCTGCCCGCTGCCCTGGGGGGGCAGCGTGGCCTTCCTCAGCCGCGGCCTGGCCCTCAACGTCGACCTGCTGCTCTTCCGCGGGCCCCTCTCCCTCTTCCGCGGGGGCTGGGAGCTGCCCGACGCCTACAAGCGCGGCGACCTGCGAGGGGCGCTGGCGGCGCGCTGGAGCCGCGCGGCGCTGCTGCTGGCCGCCGCGAACCTGGCGCTGAGCCCGGTGGTGCTGGCCTGGCAGGTGCTGCACGCCTTCTACAGCCACGCCGAGCTGCTGAGGCGGGAGCCCGGCGCCTTCGGGGCGCGGCGCTGGTCCCGCCTGGCGCGCCTGCAGCTGCGCCACTTCAACGAGCTGCCGCACGAGCTGCGCGCGCGCCTGGCCCGCGCCTACCGCCCCGCCGCCGCCTTCCTGCGCGCCGCCGAGCCGCCCGCGCCGCTGCGCGCGCTCCTGGCCCGCCAGCTGCTCTTCTTCGCCGGGGCGCTGTTCGCCGCGCTGCTGCTGCTCACGGTCTACGATGAGGACGTGCTCACCGTCGAGCACGTGTTCACCGCCATGACAGCGCTCGGGCTCGCGGCCACCGCGGCCAGGTGCGCGGCGCGTGCGGGGGCTGGGGTCGGGAGGGGGCGCCGCCCACCTGCGCCCTGACCCCGCCCCTTTCCAGGTGTTTCCTCCCCGACGAGCAGGGCCAGGCGCGTCCCCCGCAGCTCCTCCTGCAGGCCGCCCTGGCGCACATGCACTACCTCCCGGAGGGGACCGGCGCGGGTGGCAAGGACAGCGAGTATCGGCGGATGTCGCAGTTGCTGCAGTACCGAGCGGTGAGGACTTCCGGAGGCCGAGAGTGAGGCCGAGCACGGTGGCCCTGGGAGCCTGCGGGGTGACTGGGTTGGCGTCTTGGGGTCCTGGAGAGCGTCCCGGGGACTGCTTGGGCCCCATCTCCTGCGTGTGCCCCTGGGCACGGCTGCTCAGCCCCCGCCCCGTGCGTTCCCAGGCCTCCCTCCTGGAAGAGCTCCTGTCTCCGGTCCTGACCCCGCTGTTTCTGCTCTTCTGGTTCCGACCTCGAGCCCTGGAGTTTATTGACTTTTTTCATCACTTCACTGTGGATGTGGCCGGTGTTGGGGACATCTGCTCCTTTGCCCTCATGGACGTGAAGCGCCATGGCCACCCTCAGGTTGGAGCTCTCTTGCCCTCCCCTTCCACAGGGCAGACTGGCTTAAAGCCCAGCTCCGTTGCTTGCCACCTGTGACCCTGAGCAAGTCACTGTGCTCTTTCTTGTGGAACCAGCGTGCTTGTCGTGAGGAGGACAGGGCGTCTTAAGAACCCTTTGTAAACCTGCCGGCAGTCATGGGGGCAAAGGTCACCAGAAGGCTGGAAGAGAGGGGGGAGTCACCCGGAAGACTGGGTCTGTACCAGGGACTTAGCAGGGACGGCTGGATCTGGGCCAGGCTGTGCCCCATTGTTGTCCTGAGTGGGCCTGAGAGTGGGACCTGTGTGTCTGGTCCTAGCTACCCAGAGAGGCTCAGGACCACGGAGCTGTCTGTCTGTTTGCAGTGGCTCTCAGAGGGGCAGACAGAGGCCTCCACAGCCCAGCGTGCTGAGAACGGAAAGACCGAACTCTCCTTGATGCGGTTCTCGCTGGCACATCCGCAGTGGCGCCCCCCTGGGGACAGCTCCAAGTTCCTAGGCCACCTTCGCGGCCGGGTGCAACAAGACGCAGCTGCCTGGGGTGCCACCTCTGCTCGCAGCCCCCCAACCCCAGGGGTGCTCAGTGACTGCACCTCGCCTCTGGTGAGTCCTGGGCCTGGCTTCACTTTCTGCCATTCTCACCACTACTTTCATTTTTGTTCAATTTTGCTATTGTAGATTAGGCTGGCCTGGAACACGCTGTGTAGCGTTAGCTGGCCTCAAACTCGTGGCAATCTTTCTGCCTCAGCCTCCCAAGTGCTGGCATTACAGGCATGCACCACTGCGCCCTGCTGCCTACTTCCTTTACGTTTCTTTTCCATCCCTTCCCCTCTTGGTTTTCCTCTTCTCTTTAGCAGCCAGATGCCTTCCTGGCCAACCTCCTGGTGAACCCCGTTCTGCCCCCGAGGGATATGAGCCCCACAGCCGCTGGTCCGGCTGCGGCTACAGCCAGTGTTCTTGCCTCCATCTCCCGAATTGCCCAGGACCCCAGGTGAGGGATACAGGTCTAGGAGGCAGGGGAGTCCGAGGCGGGACTGATCCTCCAGAAGAAGGGAATTGGGGCGCTGAGGACATTTCAAAGGGGAGGTGCAGCCTGGCCCTCCCTCTGGATGTGGATGTCTTGACCTCATGTTCCAGCTGCGTGTCCCCAGGAGGCACTGGGGGCCAGAAGCCAGCGCAGCTCCCAGAGCTGGCCTCCGCCGAGATGAGTCTCCACGCCATCTACCTGCACCAGGTGAGCAGAAGGGCACTGGCAGGAAGTGGGGGGGGGGGACGCTCGGTGCCTAGCCCACGGGTCTGGCCGTGGCTCTGGCAGGGCAGGAAAGGGCCCTCTCGCTCCTCTTCCTCTGCACAGCTCCATCAGCAGCAGCAGCAGGAGCTGTGGGAAGAAGCCTCGGGCTCCTCCCCACCCAGGGCCTGGTCCAGCCCCTCACAGCCAGCCTCACCGGATGAGGAGAAGCCATCCTGGTCAAGTGATGGTGAGGGTGATGGGGCAGAGGAGCCCAGTCCTCCTGCATGTGAGGTACTGTGGCTTTACCCAGCTGATGGCTTTTTCCCCAGGCTCCAGCCCTGCCTCCAGCCCCAGGCAGCAGTGGCGAAAACCACGGTTCCCAGAAGAGTTTCAGGAGGCCCAGAGGGAACCTGGCCAGGCGCCTGGCACTGACTGAGACAGCACTTCGGGTCAGTATTGCCCCTTTTGGAGGGGAAGGAAGGTGTGACCAGGAAGTTGGTTTGAAGCCTGTTTTGGAGGGATGGGAACACTGATGGGTTTGGGGTCCTGGGGGTGGTCATTTGTAGCACCTGGGCTCTGGGCTGCTTTCCAAGCGCTTCTTCTCCCTTAGATTCCTGGATTTTTCTAACTGCAGGAGATTAGACAGGGTGGCGTAGAAGAACACAAGAAGCCATCTTTACAGGCCCCCAGAGATGACAGGCCCAGAACGCCTTCACTGGACAGGCCCTGGGGTTCATGGAAGAACTCGCCCCGGAAGACAAACAAGGAGAAACAAGGTCCGCAGCACTGGCAGACAAGTCTCAGAGATGGTCCCCACGCTAGAGGCTGAGGGGGGGACACCTGCTTGACTGTCTAGAAGTGGCCTGGGAGTCTTCGAGTGTCCTCAGAGTGGAGGACAGGCCCCAGGCGGAGGCCAAGCTGAGGGTTAGGCAAGCAGGAAACGCGCGGTCTGAGAGTCAAGCGCTCCATCATGCTGACCTCCCCTTCACGCTCTGGGGGACTTGGGAGGTGGGGCTTTCTAAGTGGAAAAATTAGAGATGGCTGATGTTTTAGAGTTTATCACTTGCGTTGTCTGAGGAAGTGGGCGTGGCTCATTTTGTGTGAGAGAAGTAATCAAAATCACTCCCATCTTTGTGCCAGAGCCTCTGGCACCCCTCCCCGCAGCTGAAGGATGCCACCTGCCTTCTCAATAAAGCCTGAGGGAACAACACAGGAGAACTGCCTGTGGTTGGCTGGAAACTTTTTACAGTGTTGGGTCACGTGCAGTGTGTAGGATGTGAAGCTCAAGGATCACCACGCCCATGTCTGTACAAATTAAAACACAAAACTTGCCTTTTGTGCCGGGCGTGGTGGCTCACGCCTGTCATCCCAGCACTCGGGAGGCAGAGACAAGAGGATTGCTGAGTTCGAGACTTGCCTGGGCTACATAGTGAGCTCAGAGCCAGCCTGAACTACAAAGCGAGACCCTGTCTCAAAAAAAAAAAAAAAAAGAAAAACTTGCCTTTTGTAGTTGTAATCCACAGGGGCTGGGCAAGGCACCTGGTAACACGGGGCACAGTCCCTTGTGCTAAATTTTCAATAATAAAATTTTTTAATAATAAATATGTTTGAATGGGTTGGAGATACGGTTTAAAGGTACGCTGCTCCGGAGAGGAGCGAGGGGACTACAGGTCTCTGAAATACAGCAGAGGGTGGCAGCAGGTCCTGAACACTACTGCGGGGAGGATCTGAGGGGTACGTGGAGCTCTGGCGGGGAAACCGGCCTGGAGCGGAGGCGGTTCATTCATTCCCAGGGGGACGAGCCTGCGGCCCGCGGTTAGCCGGCACGAGCGCCTAGTCGCTCTCCTTGACGAGGCGTGGAAGCCAGGGGGCTATCAGGGGCTGGAGGTGTCTAGGCCTGGCAGGTCGAACGCCCAGGGCACTGCGCCCCTCAGGTGCCGCTCTTGCAAGGAAAAGCTTTGGGTGCGTATGCGGCTTGTCACTTCCTGGGTGCGAAGTGTGAGCCCGAAAATGTCCTCGTGGTAGCGTTGCTGATCCTGCGGGGAAAGCTCCTTGGTATCAGAGGGAGCTGGAGACGCAAGACCTCCCCGCCCCTCAACTGCCCGCTGCCCCGCCCAGGGCCTCTGGCCCCGCCCCGCCCCTCTGGTCCCGGCCACTGTTCCGCACCCGCAGCACGCCGATGACATCACCGGCCTCGTCCAGCTCCATGTCGCCCTCGGTCGCTAGGATTCGCTGCACTGTCTGCAGAACGTTGGTTGCCATGGTGACGTCACCGCAGACAAACATGTGGCCCCGCTCGAGGCACAGAACGCGGTGAACTTCAGCGGCCAGCTCAGTCCTCAGGATATCCTGCACGTAAGTCTGAGGGGAGGTGAGGTCGGGTGTGAAGGAATCCCGGGGTGGCCCGGGGGGTGCGGCCCGCTTCTGGGGCGGCTCCTGGGGGCGGGGCTCAGGGCAAAGGCCGGCGGGTGGAGTTGGGGCGGGACCCGGTGCGGGCGCCTGTGGCGCCTAGAGCGCCCATCCCGGCTTCCCTCTCACTATCCTCCAGCCGCCGCTGCGCGCTCAGCTTCCGCACCTTGGGGGTGTTGGGTTCCCGGGAGAAGGCGGTGAGGACGCGGCCGAACACCCCTCGCTGCTGGGCGTCCTGCACCTCGTCGCGGTAGAGATGGTCAAGTTGAGAGCACCGACAGCCAAATACCAAAGTCATGGGCGCGGGCTGCAGCCCTGCGAGCAACGTTGCGGATTGGGGAGGGTCCTTCGCCCGGTAGCCCAGGGAATTGCCCCACCGCTGGGGCGACGCTGCCCCACCGGTCACCCTCACTCAGGCTGTCAGCCCAGGGTTTTGGAGCTAAAACGCCACGATCGTAGCTGTTCCGGTGCCTGCCCCATCTCTGGTTTATAGAGAAGGAAACCCCGGCTCTCTGGTGCTCCTAGGCTCTCCCAGGTCCTCGATCCTCAGTCACAGCCCCCTTTTGATACCTCATACTCGAACTAAACACCTGATCCTTTTTTAAGCCTTGGTCACACCTGGGTGAGCCCTGGCACAGTCCAGAATCCTCCTGGGGCGTTTCTTCTGAATCCCAGACCCATCCTTTCCAAACCCCCATCTGCCTTTGCCTTTTTTTGCGGGGATGGGGGGTGGAATGGGAGAGCAAATGCAGGACCTCGCGCTTGTCTGGCAGGCACTTTGCTGCTTGAGCTGAATCCCTGGCCCATTCGTATTTGTGTTTAATCCCGTTCAACACTGTTACACCAGGCACCAGGAAGCAGGCACACAGGGCCAGCTCTTCCACCAGGCCCTCGATCTTGGTCTAGTAAGCGTCCCTTCACCTTTGGCTCCAATTTATTGACTTCTCTGTCCTCGCTCTTCCTGCTTTCTTCCAGCCCCAGCCTTTTGTCCCTCCCTCCTGCCTTCTGACCAGTCCCGAGGGCCAGCCTCACCTTTACTCTCAATGTCCTGCAGCCGCTCCTGCCAGAATCCCCGGAAGGGAGCAATGCCGGTGCCAGGGCCCACCAGGATGCAGGGCAAGCTGGGGTCAGGTGGGAGCCGGAAGGAAGGAGCCCTAGCCAGGAGAGACCCCATCAGGCTTCCCTGTATACCCGCTCTTACCACCCCAGGTCCAGTAACAAGTGCATTAATACTTGTAAGTTATTCGAGCAGTCGGGGTCATGGTGAGACTATGTCATTGTTTACTGAAAGAACTCTGCTTATGGCCAGAAACTCTCTGGGCCTGTACTGTTTGGGAATTGGGCTAGCAGAAAATATAGTTTGGTTTGGACTGAAAAATGCTTAAGTTTGGGGGATTTAAGATGCTAAGTTTGGGGGATTTAAAAAATATAGGGAAGAGTGCCGGGCGTGGTGGCTCATGCCTGTCATCCCAGCACTCGGGAGGCAGAGGCAGGAGGATTGCTGAGTTCAAGGCTTGCCTGGGCTACATAGTGAGCTCAGCGCTAGCCTGACCTACAAAGCAAGACCCTGTCTCAAAAAAAACAAACAAACAAAATAGGGAAGAGAAGACCGATTTTCAGTTCATAAGGGCATGCTGAGAATGTTTATTTTGAATGATACCTATAATATTGGCGTTTGGTTTATACTGAATTGTTTAGTGTAACTTATTGGTAATTTAGTGTCTCTGGGAGGTTCGGGTCTCAGGGCCTAGATGGTGCCAGCCTGGGAATTCTCAGTCCTTCTAAGATGGCTCCTGGGTGCCAGAGGGAGTGAGACTTCTGGATACAGCAAGAGGGAAGGGCCTTTGTCTCCTCAGCAATGCCATGGCTTGTCCTCCCTGGCCCCAGTCTGGTCTTGGGGAACCACAGTCCCATGTGTCATGCCTTCTGACACAGGATGTGCCAAGGATATAGAGAGGCATGCAGAAGCCACGCCTTCCCAGAATCAGCTCGCCTAATCCCTGCTGTGTCTCTGGAAGTTACAGTTTTAAGGCAGGACCCTGAGTCACACTGGTGATGCCCAAGGCTCAGCCACAATTCTGAGGTGACCTAATGACACCCCATCCTTCATGCGGGTCCTCTTGCTTCTAATAACCCTCCTCAGAGCGACCGCTTAACCCGATGTGACCCTCCTCTGAGTCCTTACCTGTCCCCAGCTGACCATGTGGCCCTTTCTCTGCTCTGGCATGGACAACACTTATGTTGTCTCTCTCTCTCTCTCGTATTGGGGATCAAACTCGTGACCTTGCACTTGCAGGGCAGGCACTGGCACTGCTGAGCTAAATCCCCAGCCCCAGATAGGTTCTTTTGAGGCCCTTCCCCACTTACCCCCTGATGAAGCAGGGCACCTGGTCCCCAGCCTTGAGTTGGCTCAGCCATGTGGAGCAGACCCCATAGTGCAGGGGGCCCAGGCCGTCTAGGGGGGGAGAGAGAGGCCATGAGGGGCTGTCCCGTCCTGCTGGGGCCAGGCCCGCCCTGCTCCCAGCCTCACCCTGGGTCCTGTATGCCAGCACGGCCACAGTGAGGTGGATCTCTCCGGGGTGGGCGCTCGGTGCCGAGCTGACGGAGTAGTACCGGGGCTGGAGCAGGGGCAGCTGGGTGAGGAGCAGGGGCGCAGGCAGCGCCACGGACGGGAACTGCTCCAGCACCTCCAGCAGGGTGGGGCAGCGGAACCACTTCCACTCTTCATAGCGTCGGGGGTCCTGGCAGGAAGGCGGCATTGGGCAGGAGGCCGCGTAGTCCTCCCTCCACGGCCACCTCCCTACTGCCCCTCCTTAAGGCCCTCTCTCCAGGCCGACCCACATCTCTAAGACCTTGAGCACCCAAAAGAGGTGAAAAAATCCTGGGTCTTACAGCGCCAATATGCCTTGGTCAGAACAGAAAGCACAGGGAGGATGGGCGCGGGGCTCCCTGCCACTGGGCCTCCCCGCTCACCTTCCACCAGGGCCTGCTCCCCACCCAGGGCCCCCACCTGGCTGAGGGCCTCTAGCTCCTGCTGTTCGCTGGACTCTTCAGCCAGGGTGCTGAGTAGTCGGAGGAGCCGCGGGCTGGGCGGGGAGGTGATGTCCAGGAAGAAGGTGAGGGCCTGGCGCAGCGTGCAGGGCGGCAGCCGAGGGTCTCGCACCCAGCCGGGGGGTGGGCCGCCTAGGGGTGCACAGGGAGCCCTGAGGAGGGGCCCGGCCCGGCCTGCATTGTCTGGGCTGAAGTGGATTTGGGGGCGCTTACTGGGCCTCACCATGGTTTTTGGAGAACCTGCCCTTGAATGGCGGTTGGGCCTGTCTGCCAGCCTGGGGGTTTGCTCAGGGGTCCCTGGATGGACGGAGTTGGTCCAGACTCCCCTGGGGTCCACCTAATGTACTTTCATCTGGGCATTGATGTGACTGAAGGCACACCTAGGGCAAGCTGGTCTGCCTGGGTACATGTGTGAGGAGCCCCGGGGGTGGGGATAACCTTTTGGGGTATGTGGGGACAGATTCAGAGAGAGGGACCATGTTTTGTGTGCACTGTCCAGCAACACAGCCAGCCTGTCAGGGTGGCACGGCCAGCTCTGAGCTGGTGCCCAGCTGGGCAGGGAGGGGCTGCCTTGTCAGGGCTGAGCTGGAGGGGCTGGCACAGCCCCTCACTGTGCGCCCAGCCTGTGTCCTCACCCGGGCTGCCCTTCTCCAGCTGCTCCACGGCCACAGGCTCGGTGGGCGGTGGCGGGTCCTCCACGCGGCTCAACAGTGCTTCCACCAGGCCCGGCCGGTTGGGGGGACAGATGCCCACGTGGTCCCCGGGCTGGTACTGCAGCCCGTCCTGGTCCCCCGTATTGAGGCGCACCAGGATCGTGGCCCGGCTAGGAGGAGGAGGGAGTTATAGGGGTCGGAGAGGGGGGTGGGAGGAGGAAGCACGGGGGCTGGGGACTGTAAGGGGACAGCGGGGGACATGGGTGAGCTGGCTTCCTCACGTGGATTTGCTGCTTTGCAGGTTTTCCACGGAGAGGACGGTAGCCTGGAACATCTTCCGCCTGTGCACGTGGACCAGGCCTGCGGTGGGCAGGGCCAAGGAGAGAGCCTGAGCCTCGGAGCAGGCCGGTCCCCGTGGGGGCCCCGCTACCCCAGCCGGACGGGGCCGCACCTGGCAGCAGCTGCAGGGCCTGGGCCTGCGCACTCAGCCGGTACCGCTGGCGCTTCCAGCTACGCTTGGGACTGAATATGTCCCTGGCGGCAGCCTTGGCGTCCTCGCCCACACAGAAGGTCTCACAGGCGGCCTGAGGAGAAGCTGGTGACTACTGAGGACCCCCGCCCCCGCCACCTAGGAGCAGCCGGAGGCGGGGCTGGGCCCGTGGGGTCCCCATGGCCTCCCTCCTTCCTCCCAGCGGCCACAGGGGCCAGGGAGGCCAAGCTGTTCCTGCAGTGGCGGAAGGGAGGGTGAGGTCAGTGCTTTTCTCTGTTTCCCCATTTGACATCTCTGGGTTCTGGTTAAGACGAAGTACTTCATGTAAAATTCTCAGTGCAGCCAGTGTGGAGGGTGAGGCTCTTACTGTGGGCAGGTGGGGGTGTGTACCGTCCCAGGCTCGAGATCGAGGCTGGCCTGGGGTTGGCCAAGCCCCATATCACCAGGTCCTGCTACTGTTTCTTTTGTGGCGTGCAGTCTTATATCTCTTCCTTCCTTCCTCGGGCCCCCTCCCTTCCTTCCTGTCCCCATGGCTACTGCCCCCGAGCCCTGTCCTCTTGCTTCTAGGATACACTACTGATCCCACACCCCCAACATCATGTTCCTGAAGCTTCTGTGGTCTCGTCCTGCCTGAAACTTCCAGTGGCTACTTTCACGCATATTTAGAAGCCTTTTCCATGCTGCGCCTCCAGTCTGGCTTCCTCCTCAGCCTGCCACCCTTTCCTGCACCTAGCAGCCGTCTCCTAGCTGTGGACCCAGCCCAGGCGAGCTCAGCCCCGGTGGGGGGTAGGTGGCCCTGCAGTGGATGGAGTGAGCACCGCAGATCACGTGGCCCTGCCTGGGCAGCTCCGGGTGGGATTGCCAGATAGGAAGTGCTGTCCTTGCCGTCCCTGGGGTGTTCTGCTGGCCAGAAACACCCCTGCAGGCCGGACGGCCCTAGCCTGGCCTCTGATAGCCTGAGGGCCTGTGCTGGCTTCAGTTGCAGCCTCCCCTCCACCCTCTCTCTTCCCTGCCAGCCTGCCTGCCCTCCCTTTGTGTGCCCACTCATGGGCAAGCCCGTGCCTGGATGGGTGCCCTCCTGTCAGTCCGCCCGCTCTCTCTGGGCCACACCGTTGCCTGGGCACCATCCCTCCTGTTACGAGAGCACACACCGCACTGCTTGGGACCGGGGTCAGAGGGCTGGCTGCCCCGGTGAGAGGAGGGTGGAGTGTGGACGGAACAGAAAGGGGCAGAGAACCACACAGGATCAGGGCGGCGGTGAGCGTCCAGCTTCGTCACTGCAGGCCTGGCAGTGAAGCTCTGGAGCCAGGCCTTGGCCTGGTGAGAGGCAGCGTGCGGGGTGCAGAGCCGGGCAGGGCATCGGGGCTCACCTGGAAGGCAGCCTGGGCCCAGCCGCGGAAGGCTTCCTCCTGGCCGCACAGCTCGTCGCCCTGGCCCAGCTGCAGTAGCCGCTCCCCGCCCAGCTCCTCCAGCCTCGTGTCCACAGCCCGGGCAAAGGCGCAGAAGTGTGGGTATGCCCGGGAGCCCAGCCCGAATACACAGAACCTGGGGCACAGGGAGTTGCTGCTGAAGCCCTCTGTGCCAGCCGATGGCTTCCTGGGGGGCTTGTGCCCACACACCCCCTTCGGGAGGGACTCCCAACCTGAGGGTGCCCAGAGCCCCTGCGCTGTCCGTGTTACTGGACTCCTTCCTCTTCCGCCGCCAAGAGGACACCAGTGGGTCTGAGCAGGATACACTGTTGAAGCGGATTTTGTAGCTCCTAGCAAGGAAAGGGAGCCGGAGATGTGGATCCCGCCCAGCCTCGGCTGGGGCCCGGGGGCTGAGGGTACACTGCGGGTTCTGCCTGCCTCCCCTCACTCTGAAGGGGCCTTGGGACCAGCCAGCTGTTCAGTGTCCTGGGGGCCCAGAGTGGCAGATCCTCAGGGCAGAAGGGGTGACCCCGAGCTCACTTCAGCCCCTGGATGGGGAGGGGGTGAGGCCTTGTGTACGTTGGGGTGCTGCTCAGACCTTTCTCTCCCTGCCTCCCAGAGCCGCGGTGGCCACTTACTTGTGCTGTTCCGGCCGAGGGGAGCTGTTGTAGGGGCCAGACATCTCCATCAGGGCGGCTGCAAAACTCTGCCCAGGGAAGTGTTTGTGTCACGGTTAGTTTGGGTTCATCTCAAACTATACAGCGATGGTTTATTATTACTATTATTATTATTAGTTTTGGGGTTTTTTTGAGACAGGGTCTCTCTTTGTATTTGAGGCTGACCCTGAACTCACTTGTGCGGCTCAAAGTAATCCTCCTGCCTCTGCCTCCCAAGTGCTGGGATCACAGCATGCACTGGCACACTTGACTCAGCCTGGTAGTTTTTTTTTTTTTTTAAATTTGAGACAGGGTCTGGCTTTGTAGTTCAGGCTGGCCCAGAGCTCACTATGTAGCCCAGGCAAGCCTCGAACTCAGCAATCCTCCTGTCTCTGCCTCCCAAGTGCTGGGATGACAGGCGTGAGCCACCACGCCCGGCACTGTGGTATGTGATATTGATTGCTGGTGGGCATGAGTCTCCACGCCCAGCATTGTATGTGGTTACCCTGATCGGGACCTTGTGCTCCACAAGGCAGGCGCCGGAACCACTGAGCTAAATCTCCAGCCCTCAGCCTGGTAGTTTTAAATTGCTTCATAGTAGCTGGGTGTGGTGGCCAAAATGCCAGCACTCTGAAGCAAAAGGACACAAATTTATACCCAACCTGGGTAACTTAGTGACTTAGCAAGACTCTGTCTCAAAATAAGAAAAATTAAAAATGAGCTTACAGTATAGCTTGGTGCAAAGGTTGTGAGTTCAATCCCTAATACTGCAATAAAAAATTAAATTAAATTAAAAGAGATCCTACCACACATCTCTAGTCTGGAGAAAGATCCCAATTCAAGATTCAGAATAGTTTCTAGTGCATATATGTTGCTTTTACCTGATCGTAAAGTAAAAAGCCTATAAGTTAAACTGTCCTGAGTTGGGGACTATCTGTACTTATAGCAGTATGTTTATTTATAGTTTTAAGGAAGGAGAAATGGAACCATTCTATACTTCTAGTTTTATCAGTAACCTATTGTGGTAGCTCTGCAGGCCAGTACATCAAGCCTGACCTCATTCCTTCTGTGGCTGCGTTGTAACCCTCTGTTCACAGGGGCCACATGCCTCGCTGCCTCTAACGAGGCCCTCGGACCTCTACACACACACCTGGCCTCCCCATCTGTGTGGCCCAAGCAGGTGGCTCTCAGTGTGACACTGGGTTGGGGAAGTTCGATTTGCCTGTGGCAGCAGTTGAGGGGACAGTTCTTTCCTGCCCGAACAACACGGTGTGAGCTGTTGCTAATGCTTTGGCCAGTTTCAGGGTGGACAGAGCTCAGCGTCCTTGCTGTGCTCTGGTCCCCTCCGGAGTTTGCACGACCCCTGCATGCTGCCGTGAAAATGGCTTAACATGACAGGCAAGCTTCACATAGGAAAACAAAACAGAGAGAAAGTCATGTCCAAATACTAACTGGTGGTGTGGCCAGGTGGCCGTGGCCATGGCCCCAACTTGGGAGTGCCTGACCATTCGCCTTGGTTCTAACATAGTAGATCCTTAGTGTTACCTGATTTTGAATTTCATTCAAAGTGAATTCTACAATATGTGTTGTTTTTCTCTCTGGTTGTTTTTACTTCTTTGTTTTGAGGTTCATCAGTATGGTGTGTGGTGTAATTTGTCCACACTTCCTGCTGTATCATATTTGAATGTATAGTTTATTTATCCCGGCTGTCCCTTGATTATTTGAATTGTTTCCAATGGGGTGTTATGAGCTATGCTGGTATAAATACTGTAGTTCAACCTTTTGATGACTATACCCTTTTCTATGGGATATATTCCTGCATTTACCTCACTTAAAAGTTTGGGGTAAGATTGGCGTGCACCCACCTCTTTGGCTATTTGGTGTTTTTTTTTTTTTAAAGGAGGAAAAAGTCCAATTTAGATCTACCCTATGACCCAGTAATTCCATTCGTAAGTATTTACCCAAGAGAAATGAAAACATAAGCCCACAAAAGCCTGGTACAACAATGTTCATAACAGCTTCACTCATAATAGCCCAACCTGGAAGGAGCCCAAGCTGTCTATCAGCGGGAGACGGATAAACACCCCTGGGCCGTGGTGACACAGCGAACGCCACTGCGGCGGAAGGGAGCGAAGTCCTGAATCATGCAATGACACGGGCGAGTCTCAGAGACCAGGCGGAAAGACAGAAGCCACAGTGCCGTATGCTTCCACTGAGCTGACCTGGCAGACAAGCTCATCTCTCGCGACAGATCCCACGGGCAGCAGGGAGCCACTGGGAAGCCTGCCGTGGAGGAACCGAGGAGGGAACTTCCTAGGCTGCTGGAAGTGTTTGTTAGCACAGTGGGGTACATAGGCGGATGGACTAGTTCTAGCGAATACAAGTGAATTCGTGTGTTAGAAAGGAGTCCAATTTTAGTAATATTTGGGAAGAGGCCTTTGGGAGGAGATTGGGGCCACTTGCCCACCCACAAAAAGTGGGATTAATGAGCTGGGTGGCTTTGTTATACAGAGCGAGCTCTCTCTGGCACACCTGCTTGGTCTTGCTATGTGATGCCCTGTGCCAAGCAGGATGTAGCAAGGAGGCCTCACTGTATGCCAGGCAGATGCTGAGACAAGAGCTATTTGTCCTTAAAAGGCTAATCTGAATGACGGCTGATGCCTTAAAGCCTTGGGTCAGAATTCAGGGCTGCTTTAGGCTGCTGGAGAGAAACTTAGCGGCTAATAAGACATTTAACACCTGAGTGCCGGCAGCTGAGGGCCTGACACGCGGGTAGCTCGGGCAGCCTGGAGTTGCACACACGGATGGTTAACAGCAGGCCTGGGAGGCAGCCCTCAGCTTTGTGATTAAGAGTTGCTGAGCCGTGCGGTTACCTAATCTAGGCTGACATTGAAACGGTGCTTGTTTGTTAAGAAAAGAAAAGGAAAAAAAAAAAGAAAAGGAGGGCCAAAGGGTTAGCTCAGTGGTTTCAGCGCCTGCCTCGCAAGCACAAGGTCCTGAGTTCCATCCCCAGTAACCACATAGAATGTTGGGCGTGGTAACTCACGTCCACCAGCAATCAATACCACATACCACAGTGCTGGGCATGGTGGCTCACGCCTGTCATCCCAGCACTCGGGAAGCAGAGGCAGGAGGATTGCTGAGTTTGAGGCTTGCCTGGGCTACATAGTAAGCTCTGGGCCAGCCTGAACTACAAAGCGAGACCCTGTCTCAAAAAAAAAAAAAAAAAAAAAAAAAAAGAGAC
>PVIC010025925.1:0-24851 GCA_004025085.1 Thryonomys swinderianus
AAATAAAAACCCACAAAGCATCAATGAATCAATGATCTGGTTCTTTCAAAGAATAAACAAAATAGGCACACTTTAACCAATCTTACCAAAAAGAAAGAAAGACACTAGAAATGAAAAAATGAAATAAGAGACACTACCAAAATCCAAAGAATTATTAGCAACTATTTTACAAATATATAGGCCAAACAATTGGAAAACTCAGAAGAAAGTCAGAGATTCCTAGATACATATGAATTACCAAAACCAAACCAAGGATACTTAAAAATCTTGAGCAATCCATCTATTAAGAGGCAGCAAAACTGAAGCAACAGTATAAACACTAACCAACTAAGAAAAGCCAAGGATTTCATAGTTGCATTCTATAAGACCTTCAGGGACTATACCAGTACTCCTCAAACTCTTTATTGAAATTGAGAGGGAAGATGTAGTTACAAAATCCATTCAACAACAGAATAGATATCTAAACCAGCCAAGGTTTCCACCAAAAATGTGAACTACAGGCCAATCCCTCTAATGAACATAGATGAAAAAATCCTTAACAAGAAACTGGCAAACTGGATGCAATAAATCCTCATAAAGACCAATTGGCTTTATTCCAGGGATGCAACGATGGTTCAATGTACACAAATGAACATAATATATCACATAAACAGAAGCAAGGACAAGAAAATCATGACAATAGACACAGACAGGATCCAACAGGCATTCATGAAAATAATATCTTTTATACCTGAATAATATAGGTATAAAAGGACTTTATCTAAATCTGATAAAAACATTTATGACCAGCCTACTTCCAACATCATATTGAATGGGAAAAACTAAAAAGTTTGCTTCTAAAATTAGAAACAAGACAAAGATGTCCATTGTTACCACTCCTATTCAACATAGTCCAATGCCAGGGATTTAGCTCAGTGGCACTGAGCTTACCTGTTCAACATAGTCCTCAAAATATTAGCCAAAGAAATCAGGCAAGAGAAAGAAAAAAATGAATAAAATAGGACAGAATGTAGTAAAAATATCACTATGAAACTTCACTTACAGACCAAACAAAACACTACCAAAAGACTCCTGGAATTAATAATCAAATTCAGCAGTGTAGCAGGCCCCAAAACAAACACATGAAAATCAACATTCTTCTACCCTAATAATTAATTCACTGAAAAAGAAATTAGGAAAACAATACCATCCATAATAGCATTAAAAAAATAAATACTTAAGAATTAACTTAACCAGGCCAGGGACTTATCTCAGTGCTGCCATACCTGCCTCACAAGTTTTAACCCTGGTACCAAGGGAACAAAAGGAATAAACTTAACCAAGGAAATGAAAACCCTTTACAATGAAAACTACATCATTCATAAAAAAGGAAATCAAGGAGAATGTCAGAAAATGAGATGTACCCCATTCCTAGAAATAAATATAAACAAACTGACTATATTTTTAAAACACATACAGATTTAATGTAATCTTAATTGAAATACCAATGGCAGTTCTCACACAAAGCTAGAGAAAACAATCCTAAAATTCATATGCAAGGAGAAGAGACCCAGAATGATAAAACCAATCCTAGATAACTGAAACAAAGAAGGTGAAATCACAACTCAGACTTCAAGTTATATTATAAAGCTACAATGACTAAAACAGCATGGTACTGTCACAAAAATAGATGTTTGGAACAAAAGAATAGAATAGAAAGAGCCAAAAGGTATTTGATCTTTGACAAAGAGGTCAGAAATATACACTGGCAGAAAGACAACTCTTTAATAAATAGTAATGGGAAAATTGTATAACCACATGCACAAGATTGACTTTACACCCTTATATCTCACTGTGGATAGAGGACGACCATCTAGAATTCATTATGAAGAATTTTTTAAAATGTACTCTCAAATGGCCAACTGAAATTATAGACATTTATAAGAAGTAAAAATTTCCAGTAAATACTTGAAGAAATGTTCAACACGGCTAGTCATTAGAGAAATGTGAATTAAAGCTACATTGTCATGAGATCTGCCTTGTAAGAGCAAGGTCCTGGGTTCCATCCCTGGTGCACACCCCCCCCCAAAAAAAATACTAAATTGCCATACCACTTTACCCTAGAAAGAATGCCCAACTTCAAAAACAATTAATAATAAATGCTGGCAAGAATGCTGTAGTGTAAAGGAAATTTACTACATTTTTGGTGAGAGCATACACTGCTGAAACCACTATGAGAATCAGTGTAGAGATTCCTCAAGAAACTAAAAAGCAGCCAGGGGTTTAGCTCAGTGGCTCCAGGGTCTACCTTGCAAGCACAAGGTCCTGAGTTGGATCCCCAGTAACCACATACCATGTTGCTGGGTGTGGTGGCTCATGCCCTTAATCCCAGCAATCAGTACTTCACACCACAATGCCAGGCATGGTGGCTCACGCCTGTAATCCTAGCATTCAGGAGGCAGAGGAAGGAGGATTTCTGTGAGTTCAAGGCTTGCCTGGGCTCTAAACTAGTTCAGGACCAGCCTGAACTACAAAAGTAAGACCTTGTCAAGAAAGAAAGAAAAAAGAAAAGAAAAGAAAGAAAGAAAGAAGAAAGAAAGAAAGAAAGAAAGAAAGAAAGAAAGAAAGAAAGAAAGAAAGAAAGAAAGAAAGAAAGAAAGAAAGAAAGAAAGAGAAAGAAAGAAAAAGAAAGAAAGAAAGAAAGAAAGAAAGAAAGAAAGAAAGAAAGAAAGAAAGAAAGAAAGAAAGAAAGAAAGAGAGAAAAAGAAAAGAGAAGAAAGAATCAAGGGAGGGAAGGAAGAAAAACTAAAAATAGAAATTCCACTTGATCCAGCTATTCCTATTCTAGATATCTTCCCAATTGAGGTAAAAAGGGATATATGTATACCCAGTTATAGCAGTATACCTTATAATAGCTAGATCTTAGAGAAACGATAGTATGTGCCTATCAATGAACGAATGGACAAAGAAAATGTGGTGTACAATAGAGAATACTCTGCCAAAGAGAATGATAAACTTGAGGCATTTGTACATAAATGGGTACAACCTGAGAATATAATGTTAAATGAAATAAGTCAGATGCTCAAGACTACATATCACATGGTTGCTCTTATTTGAGAAACAAAGAAATGGAGAGAAGTAGAAGACAGATAAATAGAAATTAGGGAGAATTTCATGTAGCACTTCAGGTTACCTATTCCATTACTTTAGAATTATTTTAATATAATGCTAATTTATTCATTTTTACTACTTGTTTCATTTCTCAGTCCATGAAAAAGAAAGCTTTATGTTATTGTCTATTTGTGTCCTCTTTGTAAGAATCTTTTTTGTCTATGTCTTACAACCTGAGTAACCACTTTGAGGTTAATGATGCACAATGTATTATTATTCTCTTAGGAAATTTTGTTTTATTTTTTTCATAAAATTTAAATAAAAAGAAGTCTGGGCCAGCAATGACCCTTGCTGATCAAGGTGCAAAAAAAAAAAAAGATTTTTAATACTTGGAAATTGCTATCCCTGAGTTTTTCTGATTAATATTTTCAGAACTTACTTGACCATATGTAACAGAAATTGCAGAATGCAAAGCCCCAGATCGGGGAGGGCTCTCTGTACATTTGGAACCTCAACCCTATATCAGATGTTTGGTGCACAAGAATTTTCTCTCATTCTGTAATTTATTTTTTTCATTCTGCTGTTTCTTTGGCTGTCCAAAAGATTTTTAATTTTGTTCTGATTCCATTTGTCTATTTTTGCTTTTGCTGCCTGTGCTTTCATAGTCCTTCCAAGAAATCAGTATCTCGGAACTTTATGTCTCCTTCTAGTATTATTACAGTTTAGAATCTTACATTTAAGGGTTTTGTCAATTTGAATTGATTTTTGTATATATGAGATAAAGATGTAATTTCATTCTTATCCATGTGGATATCCAACTTTCCCAAAACCACTTACTGGAGACATTGTCCTTTCCCTCTTGTGTGTTTTTGACATCCTTGTCAAAAATCAATTGACTGTGGCTCTGGGGTGTTTTGTTTTGTTTTTTAGACAGGGTCTCACTTTGTAGTTCAGGATGGCTCTGAGCTCACCATGTAGCCCAGGCAAGTTTGAACTCAGCAATCCTCCTGCCTCTGCCTCCTGAGTGTTGGGATTACAGGCATGAGCCACCACACCCTGCTTCAGGTTTACTTTTAGGGTTAATCTGTGCATCTTTGTGTGCCACTTACCCTTTTATTATTATTACTTTATAGTTGATGTCCGGTATTGTGATGCATGCAGCTATAATCTGTGTGCTCAGGACTGCTTTGGCTAATGAGGGGATTTGTGGTCCCATACAAATTTTAGGATTGCTTTATTTCTGTGGAAAATATCATTGCAATTTTGATAAGGATTTCATTGAATTTGTAGATTTTTTTGTGTGTCATGTGGACCTTTTAACATTATTGACTTTTACAATCCATGAACATGTTGTTGTGTGTTTCTAACTTCCCTTTCCTGGTCAGTTTTGTGTCTGAGCTTTAATAGGTAAAAAATACTTATGACACATCCACAGAAGCTACTATCCAACACATTGAGACCTAAGAAATATAACCATGTGCCATTGTAAGCTCTCATTTAGGACTCCAGCCTCAAATTAAGAAAAAGAAATAGATGAGACAAGAAAAGGTGCTTTTGTTTAACCTTGGGTTATTTGTCTTTCTCTAAAACAATTTTTAAAAAGCACTAAAAATGTTAAGCTTCTTAGAGGATAATAGGAAAGAGATCATCTGGAGTTTATAAAGCATCTTGGTTAATAGGTTCATTTTAATGATAGCTGATCTTTCCATCCACAGGGAGGCCATTTTGCCAGCTCAGCAGGTCTTACAAAGGCTTTCCAGGGTGTGCTTTATGGTAGAGACATAATAAATGCAGGAGGGAATGCCATTCTCAGAGAACAATAACGCCCTGGCCTGAAGCCCCACAAGTTATTTGATTCATTATAAACTCATTTTTATAAGCCTTAGACACTGCTGAGCCAGGACTCACCAATCCAATTCCCAGTTCACAGAGGCAAGGCTTTCCCAAAGCACAGCTGTGGAGGTGAAGGAATTACACGCTTGCAAATGCAGCCTGGGGGCTTGGGCAAGGCCACTTCTGCCTACCCCTTGACTGGACGATGCACTCTGCTGCCCTCTTCAGGTCCCATTGGGACTGAGCAACCTGTCATTCACCCTGGCGTGGGGCAGCTCCCAAGTCCAAATCTACTGGACACGGAGAAAATGACCCCCAAGTTGTTCTCAACCCTGCCTGGTTCAATTGTTTGTGCTTGTTATGATTCATTTTTGCTTTTAGTTTCACTCTAAAAAATGGCAAAACTCTTTCTCTGCAAACAAGAATTAAGTATTTATTAAGTTTGTAAAAAGGAGTAGATATGTTATGAAGTAGATACTAACAGGCTTTTTGTTTAAAAAATAATTAATGAGTACAGTTTGACTTGTGTTCCATTAATAATGTGCCCAATCATGGCTGCTTTGCATGAAGCAACACTATGTAGGTAGCATTATGGTATTTTTTTCATGTAGTTAGCTGCATACATTTGCAGCTAATCTATGTATGACTGCGGTTTAAAAGCAAAGGCATCTTGCATACAGTAATTGCATTCCTTTGTAATCCATCTGTTGACAAATCTGCCATGTTTTGGTGTTTATTTGCTAATGCCTTTCTCTGCCCTAGGATGATCAGGCATAAGAGTCAGAATAATTTCAAGATAAGATAAAACACTAAAGGGTAATTAAGGGCCAGACATACGGCTGGTGGGAATGTTTCCACAACATGTGTTAAGTTCCAAGCCAAACCTTTTACTGCTGCAGAGGGAAGTGAATGAAAACATGATTGAAATTGCTACTCTGGATTCACTTGCCTGGGAATCATGTACTGTAATGAGCAGAGGTCATTACAAGTTTCTCAAACTAGCCTGAGGGAGCATTAAACCATGCAAGCTCACTTTGGTTTAGAATTCCACTATCTCTGGAATACAATTGGCCTTGCGTGGTATTGGTCTGATGCTCACCCAGGGAGGAGTCTACAGTCTCCTAGAAGGTACAGGCTGAAGCTTTTATTTGGGGGATTTCATCCTTTGCCTAAGAAGGGATAACTACCTTCTTTATAGAGGACTGTGACAATCACAAAGCACTGTGATTTCTAGTATTCAACATGGCCCGCTTAGCTGTCAACATCTACCAGCCAGAAATCACAGGAACACATGCTAGGTATGACCTACTGAAACTACAGAGCACACACAACATACAGAGCTGTGACATCTTGATCTGTGGGGTCCCCAGGGCTGGGGGGTGACTAGCACTGGGCAGATCTGGGAGGGTGAAATAACTGGCTTTGATATCTGGAAAGGAGGCAGTTATGGGAACTGGGATCTCAGTCATTTTTATCTAGAGGTGAAAACAGATCTCAGCTGCCATTGTCCTTGAGGAAGGACATCTGTGACTGCCCCATGCCCTCATTTGTGTCTGCTCAGGTATGGCCAAGGGGCAGCCTTGTCCTCATCTTGCCCCATCACACCTCCAAAGTTACCCATGGTCACTGAGATTCTGTGCCACTGTGTCCTCCTCAGGGACACCTGCAGCCTAGCTGGCAGTGACAAGTCAGGCCCAGCTGTTAGCTACTAGGTCCGCTTTCTGTAGCTTCACAGCTGACATAAGCCACACCTTGCCTGGCACAGAGCAGTCTGTGATAGTATCAACCAGAGCAGAGGCCAATGGGAAAATAAATGAATGGGTAGGTCTGATGGACTTTCTCAGCACTGTGTGGGTAAGGAAATCTCACCTCTGCAATGATGTGAAGGGGAGAAAAAAGTCATTGACATTGATCTTAGGATGCAGAGAGAAGAATCATTGATACAGGAGCTTGTGGCCAGCACCTCCTGCTGTCCTCTCCACCATTTTTGGCCTCTCTACCCACTCTATGAATGCAAACACTGAGGCTCTGAGGTGAAAGGACCAGCCCAAAATCAACACCTAATTGG
Organism: Thryonomys swinderianus; assembly: GCA_004025085.1. Taxonomy (NCBI): domain Eukaryota; kingdom Metazoa; phylum Chordata; class Mammalia; order Rodentia; family Thryonomyidae; genus Thryonomys; species Thryonomys swinderianus. The sequence continues at coordinate 6,992 of PVIC010025925.1, forward strand.
GCACATAAGTATATAATTTGATGTACAATTAAGCACATAATTATATAATAAGATGCACTGAGTACATAATTGCAATCAATCTTGGATTTGGCCAGCATTTATAACTCCAAATTCTCTGATCTTCCCATTATACCAGCTTATCTAGACCAGTGCCAAAAGAAACACAAGGAAACCTATTGCCTTTGAGTGTACCTGTTGATTCTTTTTCCTCCTTTGATGTATGTTTTAATCACACTTCTCATTGCTGAGACAAAATACATGATACCCACAAGTTAAACATGGAAAGGTTTATTATAGCTCACAGTTTGTAATGGGTTCAGTCCATAGTCAGCTGGCTGCAAAGCAAGGTGGCATGGCTGAGGAGCATCACAGAAAATAAATAAGGCAGGAGGAAGCAAACCAGTTAAGTGGCAAGCATTATTTCTTTCTGTCCCTTTATATTCCACCCAGGTTATTGATTAGTGCCACCCACACCCGGGGTGGGGTTTCTGTTTTCAGTAAATTCCTTCATAGCATAGAAGAACTATGCTAATCCAAATGGGGTAATAATCCATATACCACACACCCTTAATCCACATTCACATACTCTGGATTCAAACACTTCTGAAGAACCCCACCTACAAGTGCCTGAGGCTATGGGGGGACATATAAACAAAAGCTATAGCAATGAAGCTGGAAATTGAGCTTCTGGTCACAAACTTGGGGTGCCAGCACCAAGAATGGTCTATCTGACCTCAGATCTTGCCTTCTCTCCAACACTGTCCCTTAACAAAGGTACAGTCCCTCCTGGACATGCTTAAGGGCCAGCCTGATCAGCAGAGCCTCTCCATCTACCCATCTATCCATCACATGCTGGACCACATTCACAGCAGGAAGCCAGAGCTAGGGCTATAGGAAACCAGAGCTCTATGGCTGCAGGCAGGGTCAATTTTTGGTCTGAAGAAAATGGAATTTTGCAGAGTCCTAGAGGAGGCATCCTTGAGTGGAAGGACAAGGAAAGGGTAGCAACCCCAAGAGACAAGGAACTGCCTGATGTAGCTTTTCCTGTTTCTGTCATTAAGTGAAAAGTAGGCCTGCTGAAAGTGCAGTCAGCCAGTGGCATTGCTCATCCTCAGAGGCAGGTCCACCTTTCTCCAAAATGCATGTATGTTCCATAGTTGGGGGCGTGGCCTAGACTCCATTTTGAGCTGGTCAGGAAGGAATAGTAGGAGATGAGGTCTTGAGTCTGCCTGTCTGTGTCCTGGAGCAGAACCTTCCCTTGGTTTCTCAATGTCTGGCATGGAACATGTTTGAATGGTACAAGTACCCCACACAGTATGTCCATGGATTGGGAAGATGATGAGATTGTGGGGGCCCTAAAGTCAGCAGTAGATTAGCCCACTCAGAAGTCCACAGCTGAACATGCTGCCGAGCAGTGGGTCTCCCCCTAGGAAAAGGGTCCCTGGGGTGTGACTTAGAGGATATACCCTGCTTCCAACACCTTTAGTCCCACTATGCCCTTCCATCATGATGTTTCTTGCCTTGGAGACTAATTGTGGACCAAAACCTCAGAAACTGAGCAAAGAAATAAATTTCTCTAAACTGTGTATGGTGAGTTTTTGTCCCAGGGACAGGAAGCTAATTGACACAGTTGAGGAGACAGCCACCAGCTTTAAGCAACCATGGTAGGCCACCTCCTCTGATCAGGTTTCCTGTTGGATTCAGACTAGACTTCATTGATTCTGCTGCTATCTGTACTAGACCAGATGAGATAGATGCCCATGGGAGAGGCCACCCTCAATGAGGTTCCCCAAGTTTCCCAGCCCCAACAACAAGGCTGCCAGAGCAGTGTGCAAGTTCACCCAGGATCCTCCCCAGTGCTATAGAGGGTGGGTGAAGCTGCATTTAGCACCTGATTGCCTCCCCTTTAACCTATCCTGCCTTCCTCATCATCTTTCCCATCTCCTTAGTGCCCTGTCTCCCCTTGTAGGTGATGTGGGTTGCCACTCAATGGATAAATTTGCATTCCACTGGGAGGACTGAAGACTCTGACATGAATTAATGACCCTTTACCTGTAGGGCCCAACAAGAGAGAGAAGATCTCCTGAGCACACAACCACCCCGACAGGAAGAACACCAGATTACACCTCAATTCCAATAGTCTACAAGTAAAGGCTTTTATTAGCCAGGAATAGGTGCTCACACCTATAATCCCAGGATTTAGGAGGTTGAAGCAAAAGGAGTTCCATGCATCTGAGGCTAGATTTGACTACATAATGAGTTGTAAAAAAAAAAAAGTCCATATGTGAGTTAGGGATATAGCTCATTGTTAAAGCACAAGCCTAAATCCGTGGGGCCCTTTAGGAGCATAAAAAAAAAAGGAGAAAGAGAATGAGGAAGGGGAAGGAGGAGGAAGGGAAAGAAGAGAAAAAGAAGAGGAAAAAGCAAAGAAGGAGGATAAAGAAAAAGAGGAAAAAGTAAGTTATTTCTATTCAGGATGATGGTATGGCTCAGTGGTAAAGTGTTTACACAGAAAGTTCAAGGCCTTGAGCTCCATCCCTGTCACTACAAAAGGAAAGAACACACCCTTGCTTATCAGACCTGCTGTGATATCCAGCAGGAACTTCCCTGTGAAGTGAGGGTTATCCTGCCTTGTGCCTGTCCAGCATCCCAACCACTCTACTCAACACTGCTGGACACAGATCTAGATCAGTGCCTTCCCCAGCTCCCACTGGGACTGAATTTAATCCTGTAATTATATTTTCTGTTAAGCCATTACTGACTCAGGTCAGAACCCTATCCCTGCTGTGAGAAGTCAGTGTATTGGGTTTGTATTCTGTGTTTGCTCTGCTGAGTTTGTTTTAGTTTTGAGCCACTGTGCTGCAACTGCAGCTGGCAACTGTGGAAAACAGGGCAGAGAGTGAGGGGTTTGCCCTTCTTTCCAAACAACCAGGGGCCCAAATCCTGTTGGAATAACACAGACCAGGTAACAGGACAATGATCTATTTGGGTGTCAGTAACAGCCCTCTTCTGACCCAAGGCTTGAGTTTACCCAACTGCTTGTGTACTAATACTTAACATTGCCAGACCTGTCATTGTCTGACCCATGCTTCCTATCAGGGTTTTCACACACACACACCAGCCTCTAGAAAAAGAAGAGCAAGACAAGCCACAACCTTGTACAGGGAGGAAATTACAAGGATTAAATCAGAAATCAATGCAATGGAGACTAAGACAGTAGTACAAAAAAAAAATGAACTGCTGGGCCGGAGGGTTAGCTCAGTGGTTCCGGCCCCTGCTTCGCAAGCACAAGGTCCTGAGTTCGATCCCTGGTAACCACATATAATGCTGGGCTTGGAGACACGCCCACCAACAATCAACACCGCATACCACAATGCCGGAAGTGGTGGCTCACGCCTGTCATCCCAGCACTCGGGAGGCAGAGACAGGAGGATTGCTGAGTTCGCGGCGGCTTGCCTGGGCACCATAGTGAGCTCAGGGCCAGCCTGAACTACAAAGCGAGACCCTGTCTCAAAAGCAAAAAAAAATGAACTACTGAATTCTATAAGACTTTTAGAGAGGAGTTAATGCCATTACTTCTCGAGCTCTTTAATGAAATTGAAAGGGAAGCAGTACTCTGAAATTCATTCCTGAAAGCAACCATTACATTGATTCCAAAAGAAGAGAACAACCCAACCAAAAAAGAGAACTACAGGCCAGTCTCCCTTATGAACACTGGTGCAAAAATCCTCAATAAGATACTGACAAACAAAATACAAAGGATTATCAAGAACGTCAACCACCCTGACCAAGTTGAATTCACCCCAGGGATGCAAGCCTGCTTTAACATGTAAATCAATAAATGTAAAACATTACATTAATAGATTCAAGGACATAAACCATATGGTCATCTCAATAGATACAGAAAAAGTATTCAACAGATCCAACACTCATTCATGATTGAAATCTTACAAAAAATTGGAATAGAAGGTCTTTATCTCAAACTGATAAATCTATTTATGAGAAACCAACAGCCAGCATCATACTCAATGATCAAAACTCAAACCTTTCATGCTAAGTTTAGGAACAAGACAAGGATGTTCACTGTCACCACCCCTGCTCAATATAGTGCTAGAAACACTAGCCAAAGCAATTAGAACAAGAGAAAGAAATAAAAAGAATAAAGATAGGAAAGATAAAGATAGGATTACTTGCTGATGACATGATACACTATCTAGAAGATCCTAAAAACTCAGCCAAAAGACTCCTGGACTAAATCTCCAGTAGCTAGCATTGCAGGATACAAGGTCAACACTCAAAAATCAATGGCCTTTGTATGCATGGCCAGCAAACTCACTGAGAGAAAATAAGGAATCAGTTCCTTTCACAATAGCATACAAAAAAATGAAATATCTAGGAATCAGTATAACAAAGGAGGTCAAAGACCTCTACCCTGAAAACTATAGTACTCTGGGGCCAGAGATTTAGCTCAGTGGTTCCAGCGCCTGCCTAGCAAGTGCAAGGTCCTAAATTTGATCCTGTACCACAAACAATGCTGGGGGTGGTGGCTCACGCCCACCAGCCATCAATACCACATACCACACCGCCAGGTGTGGTGGCTCATGTCTGTAGTCCCAGCACTCGGGAGACAGAGACAGGAGGATTGCTGAGTTCAAGACTTGCCTGGGCTACATAGTGAGCTGAGGGCCAGCCTGAACTACAAAACAAGACCCTGTCTCAAAAAAAAAAAAAAAAAAAAAAACTATAGTACTCTGGAAAGGGAGATTGAAGAGGATATTAGAAAATGGAAAGACATCCCTTGTTCCTAGGTAGGAAGAACCAGTATCATCAAGTTTGCCATACTGTCAAAACTACTATATAGATTCAATGCAATCCTAATTCTAATCCCAACAGCATATTTCACAGAACTAGATAAAATAATCCAAAAATTTATTTGGAACCAGAAGAAACCTAGAATAGCAAAAGCAATTCTAGACAATAAAGACAAGGCAGGGAGGTATCACAATCCCCAACTGTACTGAAAAGGATCAGTGGAATAGATTAAAAGGTGCAGAAACAACTCCAGATAAATTCAGCCACCTCAACTTTGACAAAGAAGTGAAATTACTCACTGGAGCTTCTTTAATAGAGACGGGAAAAACTGGATTTCAACTTGTCAAAATTAAAACTAGATCAATATCTCTCACCATACACTAAAATCAAAATGGATCAAAGATCAAAATACTAAAACAGAAACACTAAACCTGCTAGAAAATAGGTTAGGTAGAACTCTTGAAAACATTGGCTTAGGAAAAGACTTTATGAATAAAACTTCAATTGGACATGAGCTACCATGAATAAAATCACTAATGGGGATCTCATCTTAATAAAAAAAAATCTTTTCCACAGCAAGAGAAACTACTAACAGAGTGAGGAGACACGGCACAATGTCAGAAAAAAAAAAACTTGTCATCTGTTCCTCAGAGGTTTACTGTTTTAGAATATGTAAAAACTTTAAAAAATAGACTCCTCCAAATTTAAAAATGCCATCCAAAAATGAGATCTGAAGTGAATAGACATTTCCAAATGAAGAAGTAGAATCAAGAAATAAACATAAGAAAAAAATGTTCAACATAACTCATTATTTGAGAGATGCAAATTAACACAGCACTGAGATTTCATCTCACTCCAGAAAGAATGGCTACTATCAAGAAATGAACTGATAACATGCTGATGGAGTTATAGGGAAAAAGAACCCTTCTCCACATTGGTGGATGGATAGACTATTGAAACCATGGTGGAAAACAGTGTGGAGATTCCTCAAAAAAATAAGACTAAACAAAATCTTCACAGCATGAGAACTAGTAGAAAGAATTAACAAATGGGATCTCATCCTATTAAAAAGCTTCTGCACAGCAAAAGAAATCACCAGCAAACCTAAAAGACAACCAACAAAATGGGAAAGAAAATTTACTAGCTGTTTCTTGTGGGAAGCAACCTGGGGGTCATCACTGTGAGGCCTGGAGATCTGCACTGGGTGCTGCCCTAACTAGCAGTTAGGAGGTCTGTACTATGAACGGTGCTGCCCAGCTCCCAAGAGAACTGCAACCTCATCCTGAACTATGGGATCTGAGTTGCTGCCTTGGGGTGCCGGATCAGTGGTGACAAGAGGTAAACACCTCTGGCCCGGGGTCACCTTCCATTGCTCCTTCTGTTAGGAATTTGCTGTTCTTTCCTTACTGATTAAGTTGCTTTACAATCTTTGCTAGATTTTCTGACCATGTACTAATGGTAAAAAATATTGCTTTAGTGGTTAAATAAAATGACAAGAGAAGTAACTTCTCCTTGTGTAGAAAATAGGGAGATGTTTAAAGAATAACAAACACCTGAACCTTGACAGTCACAACTGGATTTTAGCATAAGATAAGGGACCTGCTAATTGCCTGGAAAAAAAGTTTTAAGAATAGGGAGGGCACATTCTGTAGATGTTCCCTGGTAGACAAGTTTATCTCTATACCACCTGTGAATCAAGGTTGTGGTAACTGTTGATTTTTTTTTTTACTACTATTTACCTTACTAATTGTAAAGATTCACATGCGGGCACTCTAGCTAGAAATACTATAAAAGAGCACTGAAAAATAAACTTGGGGCCTGCTCAGCATTAACTGAGAGGTCCTCCCGATCCCATTATTCTGTCTTCTTTCTTTTCTTAGCCGCACCCCTCAACTTGGCAAACCCGCTGTTTTGTCCAGCAGGCTCCGGCAGTTTCTGAGATGAAGTTCTACTATCTAAATAATGTAAAAAGCTTTAAAAATAAAACAGCCCCCCCAATATAAAGATTCAATTCAAGAGTGGGCATCTGAAAACAGATACTTTTCAGAGGAAGAAGTAAAAGCAGCCACGAAGCATACAAAGAAATGCCCAACATCATGATCGTTCAAGAGATGCAGATGAAAACAACTCTGAGATTCCATCGCACTCCACAAAGAATGGCTGCTATCTCAAAATTAACTAGCAACAAATGCTGGTAAGGCTGCAGGGAGGAAGGAACCCTTCTTCACTATTGGTGGGAATGTAGACTCATGCAACCACATGGAGCTCAGTGTTGAGACCTCAAAAAACTACGATTAGAGGTCTTACTTGACCCTGTTATTCCCCTGCTAGGGATGTACATGAAAGAATTAGAAGATTCATATCATAGTGACATACATACATCCATGTTCATAGCAGCTCAGTTTGTGATAGCTAAAACTTGGGAACAACCCAAATGCCCATCAGCTGGAGACTGGATAAAGATGTGGGTTTTTTTTTTAAATGAAGTATTTCTCTGCCATAAAGAATGGCAAGTTTCAGTCATTTATGTGCAAATGGACACACCTTGAGGACACACTAATAAGTGAAATAAATAGGTCATGGATATGTAAATGCCATATCTTTTCTCTGGTATGAAAATCTGTAGATGTAAATTAGTTCTAGAATGTATGATAGATTTTGTGAAATAGGAAATATTCAAAGGGAATGTGGTAAGGGAAAATAATGAGGGGAAAGAATAAATATGATTTGAAAAGAAAAAGAAAGGACATTTATATGGGGGAGAGAGGTTGTAGGATGGATAGGGATATGGGTAAAAATGAGAATTAACTTGTGTCATATACTGGCATAAATTCCCCAGTGTTGAGTGTGATTATGAGCTGTATATAAAATGTACCAATAAAGAATTATTTTTTTAAAAAAAGGTATATCCCAATGATGAATATGTTAATAATGTCTTCCTAACATGTACCAGTTAACTTAATGGAACAAAGAAGAGAGAGAGATTATACAGGAGTCTTTCCTATAATAGCTAAGTATTTTAAGTGTGATCATAGTCAGCTCCACATGACAGTAAACTATACAAACTGTGTGCTTGTGAATTCCAAATAAAATCTGAAATATACCAATGTCAGTATTCTTTTTTCATCCTGCACTATAGCTATATGTGAAATATATTAGATCATAATTTAAAATTTATTTAACAACACTGGGATGAGAGACTCATAGAACCTCGCTATATATTTTTTTTTCTTTTAACAGATCCCTGTGAATCTGTAATTGTTTTGATATTTAATATTGCAATTTTATTCACTAGATAAATTCTTTTTAATTTTAAATGTTTGTTAGTACTTATTTGCAGTAGTGATTGCATTGGCACACAAAATATAACACATTTTAATTCTTTTCTCCTTTTCCTTCCCTTCCCTTCCCTTCCCTTCCCCCTACTCCTTCCCTCTCTTACCCCTCCCTCCATCTCTTTCTACAGTTTTGTTTTGCTTTGTTTTTGTGAGACAGTCATGCTTTGTAGTTCAGGCTGGCCTTGAGCTCACTATATAGCCCAGGTAAACCTCAAACTCAGCAATCCTCCTGTCTCTGCCTCCCGAGTGCTGGGATGACAGGCGTGAGCCACCATGCCAGGCACTGTGGTATGTGGTATTGATGGCTGCTGGGCGTGAGTCACCAAGCCCAACATTGTATGTGGTTATCGGGATCAAACTCAGGACCTTGCGCTTGCAAGGCAGGTGCTGGAACCACTGAGCTAAATCTCCAGCCCCTCTACAGTTATTTTTGAAGTAAAATTATTATGATTTTTTTTGAGACAGGGTCTCGCTTTGTAGTTCAGGCTGGCTCTGAGCTCACTATGTAGCCCAGGCAAGCCTGGAACTCAGCAATCCTCCTGCCTCTGCCTCCCGAGTGCTGGGATTACAGGTGTGAGCCACCACGCCCAGCACAGGAAAAATTATTTTTAAGTGACAACCATACCAGAACAAATTAGAAAAAAAATCTTCTTTTGAAAGACTGAAGCAACTAGCTGGGTGTGGTGGCACACTCTGGAACCAACTATTTGGGAGGTTGAAGCAGAAGCATTGCAAGTTAAATCCCACTTTGGGCATCTTATTAATTTAGTGAGACCTCGCCTCAAAACAAAACAAAAGAGAAAAAAAGAAAAGAAATTAATGTGGTAGCTCAGAGTGAAGAGCCTGGGTTCAACCCACAGTACCACATGAAAAACAAACCAAAAAAGACTCATGAGAATGAATTCCTAATTTAAGTATAGACTCATCACCCTTGGAGTGAGGCAGTAGCAAATGGAGGCCTGGGCACAAGGTTGGGGTGTCCTAGGAGATAACTGGTTATGTTTGAACAGAGAGAACCCTACTTCTGTGGTCATGGCCCCCAACCTTCCTCAGTAATGGGACACTTCCCTTCAGTGAGTGACTGAGCATGAGCCACATGCTCTCCCACAAAGCTGCTACTATTTTCACATCTTCATTTCCCTCCAAGAGCATCTCCAGTCACTTAGGAGGGCTTTCCTATTATTTAACAACATTGCCCCAGGTTTAATTAACATATCAGAGGGCAAACATGCCTTCTGCAGTCATCCTCCTGACAGAGTGAGGACCCCAGATGCCCACTTCTCCAGAGCTATCGCTAAGGTATCGGCACATCAGTATGACTGATTTAAGGAGCTGGCCTCAAATTCACATAGTTTATTTCCAAGGATGGAAACACTTTATCCCCTGGACTTGGGTAATCTATTCTAACTAAATTTAGATAAAGCACTTTATATCTTTATTTTAAGGGAATTTGAAGCAGATTTCTAAATCCTGCTCTGAATATATACAACAGCTGACCTTCCTGGCAAGTGGCCTATAGATCCAGCAGGCACCATTTACTGATGGGAGTGTCTGTGGTCTTCCTCACTTCCCCTGGTTTACACAGTCACTTTCCAGACAGGAGTTGGGGTCCCTGCCATGTGTTAGAGCCTTTGCACATCTTTTCCCCCACCACTGTGCCCCTGATATCATGGGGAAGTGTATTTCTTTGTCAACATGCAAGGTGGCAAGCACAGCATAACACACCAAATCCTGATGCCAGGGATCCAGGTCTCCTCTTACAACTCAACCGCCCACCACTGCTGTGTTTTGAATGAGTCTCTCAAAGTTCATGTGTTAGAAGCTTAATCCCAAACTCATGGATGTAGGTGAAGGCAGAGCTCTGTAAAGTAACTAGCACTCAGTGAGGCATAAGGATGAGCCATGTGGTGCCCTTAGTGGTTTTATAAGCAGAAGAGAGGCCTGATTAGTTTTGCCATGTCATGCTGTCTGCTGTTATAATGTGGCATGAGGCCCTCAGCAGAGGCCAGGCAGATGCCATCACCATCCTTCTGAGCAGTAAGGTGAATGAACTTCTCTTCTTTATGAATCATGCAGTCTGTAGTATTCAGTTATAGCAAAGGAAATGGATCAAGATAATATCACACAGGATGAGCCAAGACGGAGAAATGTACCCTAAATAATGTTCCCTGAAGACAGTCAGTTGCCTGGAGGGTTCAGTTCATGACACCTTAGGGCACTACTGAGTTTCATGTCTAAGCCAGTGAACTTCTTCTAACATTTTTTTTCTCAAATTGCTTATAAAAGTCTACTTTTTCAAGTGTTCTTCAGACTTATTATGACTTTCTACCAGTTTTTTTCATCAATTGATAAGTAGAATAAGTTTTTTGACATATGTTTGTTCTGTACTTGCGTCAGAATCATAATTTTTACCCCAGAAAGATTAAACCCTCACAGGGAAGCTCTACAGCACAAACAAGGGGTTGACACCTCCCAGCAGAGTGACCAGAGAGTTGCTCCACTCTTCAAACCTCCACTTCTGTAACAACAAAGATACATGAGGATAACTGTACCATGACAATTTGTCATGAGAATTAAAGCAAATGATCCAGGAAGGCATTCAACAAATTACATGAACTCACTGTGTGGCAGCTGTTACTACTGTAAATATTGATAACACTACTGGTAATTCAGAGTTCCTATCCATGGAACTACTTCATGCTGCTAGAACTGATTAGACCAGGACTGGAAACACCAGGCTTAAATTTGAACCAAGCCTCAGTAAGGTTGGAGCTGAGGTTACATTTATAGAGTGATTGAATTTAGCCATGTGCATAAAAAAGTAGAGGAAGCCAATTTGTAAAGAGATTAAAGTTGATGTTCAAAGAAATGGAAACAAAAGGTCTTGAAGCAGAACAGAAATGGAGAGTGAGAGAAAAAACTCTCAAGAGATTCACATATCCCCCATGCAGCCCATCTCCTACTTAGGGATCCACCATGTGCCCCTGAATACTTACCCTAAGTTTGCCTTCATAGCTTAAGCTACAATGAAATTATACCACTTAGAGATATCAGGGGGGCCTAGACTAGTACTACTGTTGTTCTTACAGTATTATGAAAGTGACTGCCACCTGAAGGATTCACACAGAGGGCTGTGGAGTCTCCAGAGTCTATGAGGGGTGGGAGCAGAACTGCTCATCCTCCTGGGTTTTTTTATTGCTCCTAGAGGCCTGGTTGGGAGCCCACATTCTAGATGCCTCTTCGTGGCCCTCCCCAGTCTTCTACTGACCTGACAAGATGACAAGTGCTCTGGTTTCTATCCTCAGGGATCTGTCCTGCCTATTTTTGAACTTCCTATAAACTCTTGAGTATGTTGTCATTTGAACATGGATTTTGGCCAGGATGATGCTTTGAGCTTCTTCCTTGGTGCCATGTATCTATGGTCCATTCCTCAGTGCTGCAGAGCCAACTGTGGTGTGTAGAGATGCTACCCCTTGAGCCACACATTCAGCCATGATGGGGTATACTCAAAGTCTCAAGCTACTATGCATAAATGTTATTGCAAGTTTTAATGTCTAAAAAGCAAGTAGAAAGGTAGTTGACTGGTAGCAAGTAGAAAGAAAAAAGAAAGTGCTTTTTATTAAGTAAAAATGTCTGGTTGTACCAGAGTGTAAAAAAGAGATAAAGAAAAGCTGAACTTGAGGGCCTGTAGCAAGTTGTAGAAGGTTTGAGAGGATGTAAATCTTGCTTTGGTTTGAAATAATGCAAATAATGAGTTAAAAATATGTTCATAATTTGACAGTATTAAATCAGTTTTGGTAAGTTCTGGCAGTATCTATGGTGATAACTATAGATCTGGTGATAAAGGTAATAAAACAAGTTGTCCTTCAAAATCAGATGACACTAGAAATTTTCACTACAGCCCACAGGGGATGTGAGTGTAAGAGCTAAATGTTGTGTATACATCCCTGATCCATCCACAAATATTTCAACTATGGTTTAAGACATCAAATGATAGGTTGATGCTATGTCAGATTCTGAAACACTGTGGACCTTCTCCTTATCAACTCTGTGGGAGACTATTATGGGTTCCTTCCAGTGAAAACACTTATTTGTCATATTCATAATAATACTATTGGCCTTGCTATTTGGTCCATGTATCCTTAACTGTTTTCTTACTTTTGTCTCCTCCAGACTCAAGGCAGTATGCCTACCTAAGATAACAATGCATGGAGTCTATCAAGGGCCTTTAGATAGACCCTCTGCAGAGTGACCTGACTGCTGTTACAACTGCGCCCCTCTCCAGCCTGAAGAAGTTAGATCAGTCTTTGCCCATTTGCCCCTCACAGCAGTTCAGGTACCTCTTCAGAGGAGGAAATATTATAGGTAGAAAAGACAGCTAGACATATGTAGGCAAATAGATAGGGCCAGCTCTTGAAAGGGAACAAAGAAAACCAACTTGTAGGTTAATGTTGCCAGGAAAAAGCTTATCCCACCCATTCAGGATAAATAGCTGTCTTTAATATCCCAAATAGGTAGCAATCAGATATTCTAATGAAGGCACCAACTTCCTGGGGTGGAGGGCTGACACTTTAACCCTCCTCCCTGGAAAAGAGTTAGAGTCAAAAATTCCTGTCTGATTGTTTGTTAATTCCCCACTGTACTCTTTGGTTAATTGTAACCCGTCCACTTTTTTGAATCTTATTGGTAGCCCCCTATTTCAGACCCACCTCACCTCATGGATTTGCTCCATAAAAGCCCTCTAAAAAGTGAGGTAGGGGGGTTACCCACTTTCTGGGTTCCCCCTTCTGTCTCTCTTAAGGCAGAAGCTTTCTCTCTCTCAATAAAATTTTCCTACTCAAACCTCCGTCGTTCCTAAAATTCATTCTTTGATTTTTAGAGAACACGAACTCGCGTTTCAGGTGGGAAGTTAGGCCTTAACTCTCCTGCTTCATAAAGACTCTTTTTAAAAGTCTTATATGTGTCTGGTGTGGACTGAGTAAACTCTTGGGGGTGGTATTGCCTACTGGAAAGAGCCCAAGCTGGTGGAGCTGGGCAGTGCCACTGTGTGTGTTTCCAGCAGCAATAGCAATCCTTCCTCAGGACAGGAGCATCCTGCTCACAGCTTGTGGCTTTGTTTCAACAGAAAGCCCACCCACCAAGGACTAATGGAAATTACAGCTCTTTTTCCTCCAAAGATGTGAAGTCATATATCATGGCCCAGAGCTCCATGTCATCATACCACAAGTAGAATGGCTTCCTTGAGTGCCCAGCAGTAGGATCCAGCACAGAGGAAGAAATGAACATCTAATATTCTTCTGCCTTTTTGTTTGCCTGAAGAATAATCTATGAACACATTTTTAGTGTATTTTAAAATGTCAATCAGGGGCTTGTTAGGAACTTAGAATTCTGTATTAAACAATTCTTCACAGAGACAGAAACAATGTCTCTCCCAACAGGAGACTCCAGTTGAGTCATAGGGCTCCCTGCTGACAGGTTGGGGCTGCTGCTGGCTGCCACCGTGCTTCTGGTCACTGTGTCATGTGGGATGGGGACAGAGGACACAATGCCTGGCTGGACTCCAACAGCAAGAGCTTGTAATTGGCCACCTCAGGAACTCTTCCCACAGAAAGCATCATTTGAGCTGAGCTTTAGAGGGGGTGACAGGGAGGGAGGGAGTGAGGGACAGGCTGGAGATAGAGCAGGAAGCACCTTTGTGGGAGGGAACTCCTCCCAGAAAGCCATGCAGCCCTAGGGGCCACTAAACAAAAAATTCCACACAGTTCGACTGGAGCCAGATGGTAGAGGGGAACCAAGGAGGGTGTGGGCTGGAGCAGGGCCAGGAGGAATAGACAAGTGAATGCTCTATGGACCCAAACATGTGCACAAGAGCACAACAGTGTGAGTCTTTCTGGGAGGCAGTATCAGAAAGGTGTGTTTAAGAATATAGTGAGTGTAAGGGCCAATACATGAGTGGATTATGTGTGTGTGTCCAGAGTATGGGTGTGCATATGTTCATGTGCCTGTGAGAGTATGTTGAAGTAGATACAAGTGTTCCACTGTGCACCAGCATATGTGTCTGTGGGTGTTTCAGAGTGTGCCCATTGTGTGTGTGTGTGTGTGTGTGTGTGTGTGTGTGCATGTACATGACCTTCCTGGCTGGTTTCTCTGCTCCTTGTTCATATTTCAAGATGGATGGGACCATGCTGCACCTGCTAGACCTCAGAGCTAGAGCTGGTGGTGCACTTCACCCTACTATGTGCTTAGAATCTTCCCTGAAGCACATCACACATTTCCAACCCACTATCCCAGCTGCCACAGGGTCTACATTCTCCTCTTGAAGTGGAAGAGGAAATGGGCTGAAGGGTGGTACTGCCAAAGGAAGAAATACCTACAAGTTTACCTCTATCCAGTCCTATGCCAGCCTGGGGGCACAGAGCAACGGGACCCAGGGTGCCCCTTGGATGGAATCTAAGCCATCTCAAGCTTCACCTGGAGAGAAGGCTGTCCAGCTGCCAGCTACAGGGGTTGTGATCAGCAGAGTGCAGGGGAATCCAGCAGCTGAAGGCCCTCAGTGATCCTCTTCCTGATTAGCTAGTCCTCTGACAGACTCTGGGTTGGAGCCCAGTTCTGACCCACCAATGTAACCTTCAAGGATTCCAAGAGGGTGCAGTTCAGCTCTGCCACCAGAGGAGTGAAGATACCCTGCACACTAAGTCTTTCTGGAATTACATTCAGTACACCTATGCCAAGATCACACACCTCTGCTCTGTGGGCCCTGGAGTCCATGCATCTCTGATCTAGATGCCTGTCAGAGGCAGAACTCAGCCAGCCCTGTAACCCAGCTCTAGGGGACAAGACAACAGGGCACTGTCCTTAGTATTCATCCTGCAGTTGCTATTTTTTTGCTTTACACTCTGCTGGTTTCCACTTTAGAATGTATTTTACCACTTCTTGTCCTGGTCTAATGCATTATGGAAAGATTTCCTGATCACTGGAGTCATGCATATGGAGGAACCTATTGCCTCTTGGTGATATAGGTTTTCTCTGGCTTCTGAAGCACCTCTGTCATTTCCATAGAGTGACTCCAGCTGCCACCAGTACTGAACTAAAACTTTGGTGCAGGAATAAGGATAAACAGTGTCATTCCAGACCTAGAGCCCAAAAGGACTATAAGATATGAGTCACAGTGATGTGGTAAAATGATTCAAAGTCTTCAGGGAAAAGAAGCAAAAAGATGTAGTGGTGACACTCCTAAAAATAAACAGTAATTCATAAGCTGCCCCTGGGCGTACCTTTCAGCCCTATCACAGGAACCAAAACTCAGAAGTCCCTGCTCAGTCCCCTCAGTGTGGAGGCCTCACCCACACTGCCTGCCTTCAGGTCCCAGCTGCCTGAGCATTTGGTTCTGCCCAGTCCCCACCTCCTGCTAACCCAGTTCAACGGGAAGCTAGAGACAGAGTTTCATATGTGCACTCATCTGTGGATTAATCGATCAGCAGATACTTTCTGAGTGTCTGCTGAGTGTCAGCAATTCCCCTTCTTAGAATGAGAGATGAAATAAACCTACCAGAGCATTCAGTGTACTTGAAGATTATGCAAAAGCAAAATGACCAGAGAAACTAAAGCAGTGAGAAGGTAAGGAGAAAGATAGGTTTACACAACAGAATACTGTCAGCCACGAGAAGAAGGAAACCTTGTTTGTGAAGACCTGGATAATTCTGTGAGACATTGCCCTCAGTGGAATCAGCAGGCACAGAAAGTCAAGAACTGCAGGACTTTACTCATATGGGAGCTAAAAAGGTTCATCTCGTACCAGTCAAATGTAGAATGCTGGTTACCAGAAGCTGGGGCAATAGAAGGTAGCCATAGGACAAGGTGACAGAAGGGAAGAGAAGGAGATGGAGCTCTTCTACACAGTGGGATGGCTGGAGTCAACAATCCCTTACAGTGTACTTCAAAATGGCTGGAAGGAAAAATGAGAATCAAGATATATCATGTACAGATACAAATTCTCAATGTTGAATGGGATCATAATGTGTGTATAAAATATACCAATAAAATCAATTTTAAAAAAGAAAACACATCAACGTGTTACTTTCTAATTAAGAAAGAAATTATATTCCTTTAAAAAAATAACTGGAAGGGAAGACCAGGTGTTTCATCACACAAAAATGATTCACAGGGCCGGAGGGTTAGCTCAGTGGTTCCGGCGCCTGCCTCACAAGCACAAGGTCGTGAGTTCTATCCCCAGAAACCACATACAATGCTGGGCATGGAGACTCACGCCCACCAACCATCAATACCACATACCACAGTGCTGGGCGTGGTGGCTCACGCCTGTAATCCCAGCACTCGGGAGGCAGAGACAGGAGTTTGAAGCTTGCCTGGGCTACATAGTGAGCTCAGAGCCAGCCCAACCTACAAAGTGAGACCCTGTCTCAAAAAAAAAAAAAAAAAAAAAAAAGATTCACAGTCCCAACACTGCAAAGAAACCTGAATACTGAGGTTTTAGTTTAGAAAAATTAACTCTATGTAATCCATCTGGCTCTGCTTACTGTGCTGTCTTCACCATCCTATGGCCTTGGGAGGGTGAACAGGGATGTGGAATTACAACCAGACTCTGCATAGGTTGAGGAGCTTCTCTTTTATTATCATGGATGTTACAGGCATTCAAATAGTGTGCCTTGGTATGTGATAGGATGAGAGGGAGGGAACAGTGCTAATGGAAGGGAATGATTACACACAAAGGTGGAAGCAGCATTTAGCAATGTATGATTGGTCTGTGTCACCTGCATCAATCATGTGCATCAGTCACCTATGTCACCTGTACCTGTGCGTTGCTATGGTTTCTTAAAGGGGCATGCCCTCTTTTCATTGGCCAGGGAGGTGGGGGGGGGAGAGGGGGGAGAGAGAGAGAGAGAGAGAGAGAGAGAGAGAGAGAGAGAGAGAGAGAGAGAGAATAAGTGGAAGTACCTGGAGGTTTGGCCACAACTCTACATTCATACATTTTGTCTTAAAAGAAAAACACAGTAACATGTATGCTTTAGGTTCACCACCATCACTGGCTTACACCCATTTCTTTTTTCCTAAGCATAGAAAAGTTATATTAAAAGTGAAAAAAGACAGGAATATATCAGCCCCATTATAATCTTACAGGGCCTGATGGGTGGCTCTGCTCAGGCCATTTGCTTACTGAAGTTCACATTATTTTATATAAATTGTTTTGGTACTCTCATCATGGGCTACATGACATTTTGGTTATTGAAAGGCCACAGGTACAACAGTAGCTCTATAAGGGCTGGGCTAGGGATTTAGCTCCCAGCATCTGTCTTGCAAGTATTAGGTTTTGAGTTTGATTCCCAGTAACCACATACCACAGTGCAGGGCATAGTGACTCACACCTGTAATTCCAGCACTCGGGAAGCAGAGGCAGGAGGATTCCTGAGTTCAAGGCTTGCCTGGACTACATAGTGAGCTCAGGCCCAGCCTGAACTACAAAGCCAGACCCTGTCTCAAAAAAAAGGTTACATCCAGATACACTAAGCCACCTTATCTTTGACAAAGGAGCCAAACATCCCCAATGGAAGAAAGACAGCCTCTTTAACAAATGTTGCTGGAAAAACTGGGCTCTAGCCTGCCAAAAGCTAAAGCTAGACCTATCTCTTTCACCATGCACAAAACTAAACTCACAGTGGATACGAGCCTTAAACATTAAAACAGAAACAATA
>PVIC010025926.1:0-25295 GCA_004025085.1 Thryonomys swinderianus
TTTTTTTTTTTTTTTTTTTTTTTTTTTTAGCTTTTTAGGGTGACACTTTTAGATGTAAAAAGCAGGAAGTTAATGCTAAGGTTAGGCTAGGAGGGAAGGTTTGATGCTAAGTGGGCAATGTAAAGGGTCTTTGTGGTGTTTAGACTTTTTTATTTTTTTTGAGACAGGGTCTCACTTTGTAGTTCAGGGTGGCCCTGAGCTCACTGTGTAGCCCAGGCAAGCCTCAAACTCAGCAGTCCTCCTGCCTCTGCCTTTTGAGTGCTGAGATTACAGCCATGAGCTACCACACCCATAGTTTTGTTTTATATCTTAATGTTGGAATGCACATTATAAAACCATCATTATGACAAAATTGTACCAAATTAAGTTCATCCAGCCAGTGACAAGTAAATTGGGGAAATGTTAAAAAGAGCCATTGATTGTTTCCTGGGTTGTGGCATTATAATTTTGAAAAAATGTTATTTTTGAGGGGAATTTGGTAATATACATAGGATCTTTCTATTACTTTTAAAGATAAAATGATTTTCCAGTGGTCTCAATATGAGACAGTTAAAAATCAAATAAGAGAAAATGTCATGAGAAATGTTCATTAACTCTATCCTGAAAACTGTGTAATATTATTATCATAGTTAAAGATCAGTGTAAATGGAGGCTCATACCATATTAAATGTGTGAAAGACACATCTGGCCAAGACATTTGTTCAAAATACAGAATGTACACCTTCCTTTGGCAGGACAAGCACCTGACAGAAGACTGTGTGCAATGGCCATATAACTCATATCAAATGTTAAATCTATTAATGAACCAGAGAAAGCAAATTAATACCACAGTAATTGTGATCACATTATATATAAGAAAGCCCTTATTGATTTCTTAGGTCTGTAGGCTTGTCCCTTTTCCAGTGAAAACTTCCCCTTATCATATGAAGTAGTAGTATTAATTTGCACACATATAATATATGTCTACACAGAGTCCAGAGTTTCCTGAATTTGGAATGACTGTGTAACATGCATTGTAAAAAATCACTGTCAGGTGAAGCCTGTACATTTTGGTGTATTTCGTTACTGAGAAATTGCTAACTGAATAGTTGGAACACTGCACACCCATGAGATCAGCTAAAATGAAAGGTAGAGAAAAGATAAATCTCAACAGCTGGACTCTTACCTCTGCTGGAAATGTAAAAACAGCACCATCATCTTGAAACACTATTTTCCAGATGGGCGGACAGAAACACTCAGATATCCGGCTGCTCTGCTCTTTGACTTCTCACCCAAATCCCATGTAAGATTGCTCATTGCAGCTTTACTGATAAATGATGAAAACAGGAAACAGATAAAACACCCACTGAAAGCAAAATGGGCAAAAAAGTCAATTATGATATATTCCTGTGTCATATAGCCACAGCTATTCACAGCTACCCAGGGTTGGTCATTATCATGAATAGAGCATTAAGAAAGAATTCAGACCTAGATGAGAACTTCCTACTTGACTGAATTAGAAAGGCTTGAGAACGAGCAAAAATAGATTCCAGTGTTATAAGGAAGGAGAGTGACGTTGTGGATCAGGAAGAAGGTGACCCAGGGAGGGTTGGTGCTGATGATGGCTCATTTCTCATTCCCACTGATGTTGTGTGGGATATATGTGCTCTGTGAGGTGTCACCAGGCTGTACCCTTGCGATCTATGCACTTGTGTTTGTCTTTTTTCAATAAAACTTACAAAACTATAAAACTACCCATGAACAGAAATGGATTCCTCAGCAAATGCTACTAACCTGATGTTAGAGAAAACATGGCTAACAAGGAGTAAACAGTATGTAAACCAAGAGTAAGTGTCTATTTTTAAATATTCATATAGTAAATGTAAACCTTCTGTCCATCTTGCTTTAATGGTAATAAAGATCATATTTTGGCAAAACTTTCAATTGTTTATTTTCTGTGGCAGTATGGATTAAACCCAGACCTCATGGGTGCTAGGCAAGGGTTCTACCACTAAACTACAACACCAACTCCAAACTTTATTTTTTCTTTTTTTTTTCTTTTTTTTTTTTTTTTTGAGACAGGGTCTCACTTTGTAGTTCATGCTGGCCCTGAACTCACTATGTAGCACGGGCAAGCCTCAAACTCAGCAATCCTCCTGTTTCTGCCTCCCAAGTGCTGGGATTACAGGCATGAGCCACCACACCCATCACTGTGGTATGTGGTATTGATTGCTGGTGGGTGTGAGTCACCACGCCCAGCATTCTATGTGGTTACTGGGATCGAACTCAGGGCCTTGCGCTTGCAAGGCAGACACTGGAACCACTAAGCTAAATCTCCACCCCTATTTTCTCTTATTATCATGTTTACAGATTGCTTCAAATTTGGCCTGATGTTTCCTAGGCAAAAGCTTGTATGTCTAATGTTATCTAGCTTTCAGGATGAAAATGGCATTATCATTACATATGGATGACTAAAACAGAAAAATGCATCTTCCTGAGACAGCTACAGAGTAGGCCAGTCACAGTGACCTGCAACCTCCTCTCTGTATGTGTCATTCGATTGTGCGGCCCTTGGAGATGACAGTCACTCTGGTAGTGAAATGCCAGTGCTGCTGAGGATCACATGTGTCTGTACTAGATAGCAGAGCTGTGTAACTGAGAAGGGAACTTAGAAGGTATCATTTAAAAAAATGTATCATGCAGGAAACCCGCTCACTTTATTATTAGACAATTGGGTCTAAATATTGCGGCAACAGAACTGAACTATAACTAAAGCACAGGCAGGCACCTATGGGTTCTGGATCTGCCTGAACTGGAGAGTACAGGCCAGATACATGTGGGGAACACATTTCCTTTTCTGCATTGGGCTTCCCATTTTCTTGCTCTGCTTCCACTTGGGGAAGGGTGTTTCTGAGCTTGTTGCATCTTCTTTTTCCTTCTCAAGCTGACTCCCCCTACTCAGCTGACTCTAACTCAGGCTCTGTGATTGCCAGAAGTCCTTGGAGTCCTTGGGTTGCTTGTATTTCAATCCGTTTTAAGGTTAATGGCAATAATTATTTAAAAATGTTTTCAAATAGAGTAAGTTTGTGACTCCAAAATTATAATAAAACTAGCTGATAACAAGCTCAATAAATTTTACTTTTTAATGCTTTTCACTTTCAAAAGTTTCACAGTTTGGATCAAGGAAAAAAAATATGGTATGGTCACCCATCTGTCAGGCTCCACCTGTTCCTTCATATGGTGTTATTTGGTATTTTATTTCTATTCATTGATGGGTTTTCAAAATTTACTCTTAGTTCTACTTTTAGTTCACATTTCTATGAATATTTCCTCTTCTATAAGCCACAAAGTGATGGCAAAGAAGTGCCAGGCATGGTGGCTCACACCTGTAATCCCAGCACTTGGGAGGCAGAGACAGGAGGATTGCTGAGTTCGAGGCTTGCTTGGGCTACATAGTGAGCTCAGGGCCAGCCTGAATTGCAAAGCAAGACCCTGTCTCAAAAAAAAAAAAAATGATGGCAAAGAGTCTTTTCTGGGCCAAACTTTACTCAAGCTTCCAAAGTTTCTCTGAGCACCCTGTAGTCTTCTTCAGAGAATCCAGTTTCAGCAGAAAGCTTGCCCCAGACAGGAGAAGCAAATATGGTCCACACATGTTTCTGGCCTGCATTCTCTATTTCCTCTTCTTCCATTTGGCAAGACCTTGCTTACCCCAGCACTCCCTGTCTCATTACCCTTCTTGTCTGATAGGGTTTCTCATACTCTCTGAGGGGATCTCTGGTGGCCACAGGTAGCTTCAGAAGAGCTCTGTTAGATCAGTCCCCCCAGACCTCTGGTGGCCCCACTTCAGAGTGGAGCTGACCATGGTTCCTGTATTACAGTGATGGTCCCAAATAAAGTTTTCCCTCCTGTGCCTTAATGGGTGTCATTGGCTAACTTTCTGAGCACTCTTTACTTCTTCAATGTTATTTGCTAAAGCCAAATTGGTTTGGGGATGCACAGCCTTACAACTTTCCTTATAACCTTGCTCTTGTTTTGTAGATGAGACTATATTTTACCCAGACTGACCTCCATCTCCTAGGCTCAGGTAATTCTTCTGCCTCAGCTTCCCCAACAGATGATGCCAAAAGCATGTGTCAGCTTTGCTTAACAGTTTCTTTAGCAGTTGAGAATTCTAGCCTCTCTTGGAAATCTCCTTAGGACTTGTGCTCTCTCCAGGAAAGGGCAAATTCTGACTGGACTGAATTTTTTTCCTAACTATATCGGCTCCTGTCTGGGACAAAATACCTGACACTTACAAATTAAAGGAGGAAATGTTTATTTTAGCCCAAAGTTTATAGAGGGTTGAGTCTCCATAGTTGGCTGGCTGCAAGGAAGGGGGTGATACCAGACGGAGATGACAGAAGAGAAACAGTTCATGACAGGGCAAGAAGAAAGCAGCAAGAAGCAAGCCTTCCTTTATGGCTTTTCTCTACATGTCTCCCAAAACCTAATGTGCTCATAGCTGGGGCATTTGGTGGGGAGGCTGGATTGTGGGTGTAACTGCCTCAGCATGCTTCTGGGTGTGGCTGATGGGTTTTCTGAAGACAGGAGACCCACTGCCAGTGCATAGAGCACCAGACAATAGGTTTGAAGCCTGGATGGGACAAAGATGGAATGAGAAAAGCCATGCCATGGACTCTTCTTCTTTTCCATGCCTCTTGCCTAGGAGCCAATGGACTGAAGCAATTGCAAACTATGAGGCAAAATAAATCTTTGCTCCTTTAGCTTGTGGATAATGGACATTTTTTCCCCAACAGTGAAAAGTAACTAAGACTGAGTTTGGTACCAGAACCAAAGTAAATTGACCCTCTGGGACCAGTAGCTCCGTGAGGTTCACAGTGCAACCAGTGGCAGAGCCCTATCAGAGGCTTTGTGATAAGCAGGAGTCCAGGGCTCTGGCATGTTTACTAGAGAGGAAATAGTTCAGATATAAGGAAAAGTTGACTTTGGTCCCACAGAAATGCTATGAGATTCTCTTGTTTCACTTTTTCCACATGATCTCCTCATAGGGTAGAACACTCTGCAGAGACAGAGCAACAAAACTTACATAAAGCTGAGTCTCATCAAATATAAATCATGCAGCACTATGTCAACCTCAGGGAGATGTCCTACCACAAGACTGAAATTAATTTTATTTCCTTTTCAATGAGCTCTGCAGAAAATGCTGTGTGATCAGACTACACAGACTCTAAAATCTGCTCCCAATTGAAGTGAATGATGGAAATCTTCAAAAGGTACCTATAAATCAGATATAACAAGCCTGGGAAGGTTCTGAACCCATTTTTGAATGAAAAGGTGACAGTGAGACAGCAAGGGCACAGGTCAGCAGGCACTGGGATCTGTGAGGTGTGTAGAAGTTTCATTCCAAGGTAAAGGTGAAGTGGAAGTCACAAGGATAGATTTCCGAATGGGGAAGATTTTTCAGCTGGGTGATCATGACAAGACACATGACCTCTCTCAGCCTCTGGTTCCTTTCTTGTAACATCTAGGTGCAGTGATTCTTATCCTGGGGACTTGTTTAAAGGAATAGATGGGAAGACACATAATCTACCCAAGTTTGGAGCTCAGAGCACAGCCACTGTCCGATTAGAGCAATGATCATACTTAACCTTACTATCTGGGGTATGTGAGAGTTAAGCTTTTCACACTGGTCAAAAGGACTTCCATAGTTCTTTCAAAGGCCTCTCTGCCCTAGATTCAAGTTAGGTGTAAGCACAGAACATGAGACACACAGAATAACTATTGTGTTTAATGCTCTGGAGCAACTGAAAAGCCCACCTCCAGTTATCTTTGCATCTACATTTCTGAATTGCACATTGTTTTCTGATGATAATCAGGATTTGAATTTTAATCATTTTTTATTCAAGGGACAAATCAAATAAAAATAAACTAGAGATCCTACACTTCTCTGGAAGACAATCACTAATTAAGATGTTGAAAGCAGTTTTAGCACCATTTCTCACCACTGTGACAAATCTGATGGGTTTTCAAATTAGCATCCTGGGACTTGGACATCCAGGATCTATCACACTCCCTGCATGACCATGAACATGCCCAGTGGTTGCTGCCAGTACTATAGTGCCTGGAAGGCACTCTTTGAGTCGACCCAGGAAACTGGCCTCTTAGGCAAATGTTTTGGACAGAGGAAGATACTGCTCATCACTTCTCCCATTTCCAAATCCTACTGAGAACAGAGGAAACAGACACCATATAAAACCCAAGTGGAACATTAGGGATCCTCTAAGTGACAAGGGCCATATAGCTTCCTGCAGTGTGGAGCATTTTCTACACCCTGCATTGCCTGTGGACACATTAGAACCATCTGCGTCTGCTGACATCTTTCCCTCTAGGACTTCCTGCCCCTAGCACGGAGCGGACCTGGGCTTTCCTGGAAAATTTCAAGGCCCTCCCAAACACCAGCACTTCAGCTTCAGCAACACCAACAAAGCAGCAGTTAGTGTGAGTGAGTTACCGCTGTCCACCTGCTTCCTGTGTGTCCTCACTGTCTGACTCATGATGGAAACTGCATTGAGGAGAAGGCTATGGTCTCCCACCTTACTGGTGATAAGTCAGTTTGATCATTCAATCCACAAAGATAAAGTGACTTGCTTCCAGTCACACTTGGTGGCTGATCAGGAATTCAATAATGACCCCCGACCCTGTTTAACATCTCGCCAGAATGAAACAAGCTTAGGATTTTAAATAAGTTCCAGCTCATCCACATCCATAAACCTGGAGTTTAAAACTCTGCATTTCACAAGGCAACCTGGGTCCCCTAGGATGGTCTCTTTAAGGCAGGCACTTAAAATAATGACATTTCAATACAATCATGTTCTGCAAGTTCACTGAGCCTCTGTTCTGGACCAGACACTGTGATAAGTAGAAGGTATTTAATTAAGAAATATCAACAACTGAACAGGCACCTGCAGAGGGAGAAATGCCCCCAAAGAATCAGGCATTTGGTCAAATCAGGAGGAGGGGTCTCTCTCTCTCTCCCTCATTATAAGCTCTTGCCTGTAGGACCGCATGCTATGTGCTGGGGTTTGGGTGACCCAGAGTGCAAGGAGGACCCTGCTCACATCATGGATGCCAGCCTTCAGCCCTCTGAGCAAGACTGGGTACATATGAGCTTCGGAATCAGCAGTTTTTATAACCTGCACACTTCAAAAGAGTTGCCTGCACTGCTAACCTGCAATAGGGTGTGGGGAGTGACAGGAAATGGGTAAATGGTAAATATTTGGTATAGAACAAAACTGAAGCATTTTGTAAGCCATCATATCACATAAGAAGGACAATTTAAAATTCTATTAAGTAATATTTTTATTAAAGTTTTTTTTGTTTTTGTTTTTGAGTCAGCCTCACTTTTTAGTTCAGGCTGGCCGTGAGCTCACTATGTAGCCCAAGAGAGCCTCAAACTCAGCAATCCTCCTCCCTCTGCCTCCCGAGTGCTGGGATTACAGGCCTGAGCGACCAAGCCCAGCACTGTGGTTTGTGGTACCGATTGCTGGTGGGTGTGAGTCACCACACCTGGTATTGTTGTATGTGGTTATCGGGGATCGAACCAGGGACCTTGTGCTTGCTAGGCAGGTTCCAGAACCACTGAGGTAAATCTCTGGCCCTATAATATTTTTATTTGCATTAAAACTATTATTTTTGGAGTCATGACAGCAAAACAATGGCCTTTGTTAAGAGCAAGCTACCAATTCTCAGTCCTTGAGCTCAGGACCCAAACTGCACTGTCTCTGGGTTAGGGTTCTTCCAGGATATCTGGGCCCAAGCTGAAAGTGAGATGAGTATCTAGCTGCTCTGCATATGCACTTGTCCAGCAAATAAGTCAGTTCAGAGAGTTCTTCCTTTTATTATGCTCCGCAACCACCACTGAGTTGGCTGAAACCCTGTTTCCCACAAGGACAATTGGAGTTGTTCAGAAAGATCATTCCACCAGGACATTTTGATAAATTGGCAGACATGAACTCAATGTTAGATGATGCCATTGTTCTCCTTTCTTACCCTACTATTTTCCTTATCTCCATTATCTTTCTTTTTTCTTTCTCTTTGTCATATAGACCTGTCCTGTGTTGACAAATTTAATGTGTAGCCATGTAAAATCAAGGCAAAGTTTGAAAGTAGGACCAGAATAAATACAAGCATAGGTTTCTTCACCCATTTTCCATATGTACATCTTCCTTCTCCTTTTATCCTGGGTAAAGACTTAGAAATCTGAGAATACATGAATATATTGACATCTACCCCCTTTCCATTCCAACTCCGATAGAGTATACTCATTAACTCATGTAATTCCATCAATCTCCTTGTAAATTATTTACACTTATATCTCAGAGGGTACAAAGATGCTCAGAGAATTTAAGTGATCTATTTAGAGTAACACAGGCAGTAATCATCCAGTACCCATCCAAGGTCCTTGTCTCCTAGGGACTTGTCTTTTGGCCTGTCTTGTTTGCTCGTAATGCACGGTCATCTGTATCTGGTGATTCTGTGGAGGTTGTGTCCCTGCTCTGCATCATAAATGCCATTGCAATGAACCTACAGCAGCTGTTCAACACAGGTTTATTGAAAGAGTGAACGACTGAACAAATCATAGCGAGCAAACTGTCACTGTCCAATTCACTCAGCGACTCACCTAGACTAGTTTTCCTGGATGCAGTGCTTGAGATAGGAATGTGCACACACTAGATTTCCTGTGTTGTTAATGTTTACAGAGACAGGGGAAGGAAGAAGGGCACCACAGGGTAAAGGTCTAAGTAAAGGCAGAGTCTCAGCTGGAGTCTAGATTCAACCTGACCCCTGGGAGCTCTGGAGTGTGAATGGTACCATGTGCAATTAGGCCTTGAGCCAGGCTTTCATCAGTGTCATTAGCTGTGGGATGCCTGTGGGGGAGGGACTCTGCACCCCAACCAGGCAGCTTTTATTAGCCAAGGGCCACTGTCTCAAGAAAGAGGCAGCTGTGAGCCATTAACAGCTAACACACAAATGAGCTGGGAAGGGGCAGGAGGGTGACCAGGAAGGTAAAAGGAATCTGAAAAGAAACTGACAGCATTTCCCAAAGCAGGCATTATTAGAGAGAGCCCTCTCACCATTTTCACTGAAGATCCCAGTTAGTGTGCACTTTCAATGCCTCCAATCCACTCTACCATGGTTTCTCAGCTTTGCTGTGATTCTCCCTGGACCACCCTAAGCCATGTAGATATCTTTTCTGCAAGTCTTATAGTGCTTCTCCAAACCAAGTGCTTATACGTTAATCATTGCATTTAAACACCTCCTCGTTGTTAAGAACCTCCTTCTTGTTGTACACACACAGAACTATTTCCTTATGTTATGGTTAGGATCCAGAATGTTGACTAAAATTTCACTGTGCCAAAGCATTGGCTGCTGAGTTACTAAATCATGAGGGCTCTGATATCATCAATGCTTTGACCCATGAATGGAACAGGCTTGTGGCATTATTGGGAGGAGAAGGAGGTGACCAGGATATGAAGGTAGAAGGTTATGGGGCATGGCCCTGGTGCTCTGTCTGATCCATAGCTCCTTTCTCTGTGACTCTTTCCTCTCTGTGCTTCCTGGCTGAGCACAGAGGTGAGCAGCTTTCATCCACCTAAACTTTTGTGCAGTGACAATTCTGCCTCCCCACAGCCTCTACCAACAGGACTCAGTGGGCGTGGTCTGAAACCATGAGCGAAATTTTTCTTCAAGGTGTTATGTTCAAGTATTTTGTCATCATGGTAAAAAGCTGACTAAGACATCTGTTGGCCCTACGAACTCCTCAGAGGCACGAGTTGTAGCCCTGAATGTTTGCCCATTATCTGGGAACTTGCCACACACAGTTCCAATCAGGATGCAGAGACGCAGCAGAAGGTAAGGGTCTTAACGTGGTGACAGGTTTGACTCAAAGATATTCTATCAGAACACATTCTGACTACAAAATCTTTGCCAGGCAATGTGCTATGCACCCTAAAACCACTATTTCACATAACTTTATGCTATTTCTGTCGAGTAGCCAATTAGAAGATCTTTTGGCAACATGTAAGAGAAATACCTCTCTATATAGTGGCTTTAACAAAGGCAGGAGGTATTGTTCCTTCATACCAGACAGAAATGTATATATACTACACTACAGGAAATCTGAAGATGTGTCTCTGGCAGTGGCTTTGTGGCTCTCCATGATTCTCTTGGGCTTTTCCACATGTCTGTTTCCCTATGGTCATGTAAAGGCTGCTGCTGGCTCAGAAATCATATTTACATTCATAACCAAAGAGCTGTTAGAAGCTATATCTGCTCCTTTTATCAGATAAAGTAAAATCCTTTCCAGAAAACACAAGAAACATCCACTGATGTGTTACAGTCCTAAAACTCTCTTAAAGGTTTACTTTTTCAGCAATCTTTCCTTAGATCCTGGGTTACTATGGGTGAATTGCAGCAAGGGAGAACAGAAATGTGCCTGTGGACATTATTTGGCTGCACAGAGCTATTCAATTTCCATTTCACAGATGAGCAAACTAGGCAAGGATGTACTTTTGCAAGACTGGTTAAGCCTGAGGCCCAGAATCCACGCTCCTGCCTGGCTGCACAGTCTGCAGTTGTGGCCATATGCTTTGTGATCACACGTCTATAGTCATTGCATTTTAGTCATTTTGACCTCAAAACTGTCCCCTGCAGGCTAAACGTGACCCATAGCAGTAAGAGAGTTCATCACCAACAATGAGAACAGCAAATTCTGAATCCTGGTCTCCTTCTGTTTCTAGATCCTCGACATGGGAAAGCTGGTTTAAATTAATGGAAGAGTGGCCATCACAGCATGAGCACACAGTGAACCACTGAACACTGCTAACTAGTGACACAGGGCAAAGCATGGCCTTTTACATACTGAGCAGAGGAAGGTGACAGCCCAATGCTCTGTTTTTCCTTTGACCAAGGAAGACTGCCATGATTTTATTTGACAGCAGAATGTCTAATAAGTTTTTCTTTCCTATATCATCATTTCTATAGTTCAAATATTCCTGGTTTAGGAAATTTATTTATTTTTGGTGTTATTTTTTTCTAAACCTGTGCTACAAGACACCGGAGGAAGGTCTGGAGGAAGGTCTCTTAGCGGAGGTGTGGTTTAAATGTGAAGCTTATGAAACACTGAAGACACCATTGTCTGCCTAGGTGATCAGAGTGAGCCCCAAGCATACAGGGACGGTTTGGGGAAGGTGGTGTGTGGTGGGTACCAGGCCTCACACTGTAGATGCTCCTCAGATGCACAGTACGCTTGCTACCATCTCCTTTCAGCTCTGTCTTCTATAGTTATTCCATTTTAGTCATTTTTACCTCAAAACCATCCCCTGCAGGCTAAATGTGACCCATAGCAGTCAGAGAGTTCATCACAACAAAGAGAAGAGCAAATTCCGAATCCTGAGATTCACAATTCAGATTCAGAATCCTGAGGGATTGGCAAACACTACAAATAAGGATGTTTTCCTTTGTGAGCCCTTGTCACTCATTTGCCACAGCACTGCTTGTTGAGCAGCTGTGCAGCCATTCAAGGAGTACAATAGTGTTTCCAGAAACAGAGAGAGCGACAGCGAGGCAGGGGACCTATTGAGCAACATGATATCAGGCTGGCCTAGGACATGAGGAACACCTCAGATGTGAGCTGCTGACTGCCAGGCTTGCTTCCCTGTTGTTGCCAGACAAAGCCATGTCTTATTTTCAGCAGGGTCCTAGAGCCCTGGGGAACACTTGGTTGGTTGCGAACTGGCCTTAACTCCTCTAATTAACATTTGTCTCTGCTTAACACACCCAATGCTGGTAATCAGAAAGCCACTGGCAGGTGGTTATGTGCATTATACATTTTTTAATATTTCAGGGCAACTTTAAACGTTACCATGTTCATGGAGGCAAACTATAGACTCACTTTGCACACAAGAGCTCAGCTCCACCATTCATTATCCCTCTTGGGAAATGGCCTTGCACAGGTAATCAATACTAAACTAATAAATGGGAAGGCTCCTTTAAAATCCATTGCTTGATAGCTGAGACGGAATGTTTTGTTAATTGACAGGTGTGATTTATCACTCAGTGGCAAAAAGAGTATTGTTCCAGCTGTTGCCAACAACACTGTACAGCAGCCAGGCTCTCGCCTTATTCTGTGTAGCAGACCCAGCTGTTTGTTGGGAGCTGCAGCTATAATTAGCATATTAGGCCATTAGCTATCTACAAAAAATCTGGGCACATTATTCTTTCCATTGTTCATAATTAAACTCTTCATCCAGGGAATTGCAGTACAGAGAGTGTTTGATCTTGCATTCAGATTCCCAGAACTATGAAGTGATTCTATCCATGTGGGAAGGGGCTGCCAGGACTGGAACCAGCTTTCTAATGAAGCAGTTAGTAGAGGCTGCCATCACTGAGGACCTGCTCTGACCTGGGCAATCAGGCCAGCGGATATATGTGCGTATCTGCCTGCAGTAACGCTGAAAGATTTATGTCTGATGTCCTTCTTATCTCCCACTGACACCTATCAGGATTCAGTGTAGGAAAAAAAAAAACATTAGGAGTGATACAGGAATAAGGGATTTATTTTAGAAATATAACCTTATCCCTTATGGAAGCAAGTTAGCTTTTATGGTAGTTATTTATCCTGTTGTAACTACAGTCAGCAAGTTTTCAACAGGCAGAGGAAGGCAGAGAGCAAGGGTAAACAGAAGCCACAGGAACCAGCTACAATCCCTGAGGATGAAGCAGAGGCCACAATGGTCTCTTACCAACTCTAGCCTCTAGCTTCAGTGACAGAGGTGCTATACTTCTACCCAAATAGCCAACCACAGATATGGCTCAGGAGTAAAAGAAGCTGAATGAGAATTCCTGGTAAGAGGAGAAAGATTGCAGTTCTAGTCCTCAAGAAAGGGAGCAGAGGAAAAGACAATCTGGAGGGGCAGAGTTGTTGGATGGTGCCCTATGTTAAGGAAGTGATTCATCAACTCAACAATGGCACGGTGAGCTATAGCAGATTATGTGAGGAAGGTCACTCCTAGTCAGACATCTGTTGGCTGCTAAGTCATCTTCCTGTGTGTTGCATCCTCACTTTCCAACATGTGGTAGGTAAGGATTTTGCTTACCCCCCATCCCCTAGGCTCTTTCAACCCAAACCTGCAGAACCAACCCAGTTTACAAGCCTCAGAGATGTTAGGAGCCCTGGGTCAAGGACACAGATATCTGAGCTCAAAATGGCTTTGGATCACACTCAAAGCCTCATACTGATCTTACTGTAGGTGTTGTTAACTCTGAGTCAAGCTACACGAGGGCAAATGAGGTGTAGGCAGTACTCTCCACTTTGTGAGAGGTTTCCACTGGAAGAGGGGTTCACAGCAGGTAGGAAGGTGTTTGGAACATGATGTTACTGCACACTTAACACACACAGGTTCTTCCGTCTCTGCTGTCATCTAGCACAGGTCTTGTGTCCCCGGCCTGAAACCCCCAGATTCTCAGCCTGGGCTTAAGGACCTTCCCTGAATATTATGTCCACTCACAGGTCGGAACATCCTGCCCTTCCTGGAACTCTGAGCCTAGTCCTGGCTTTGCTTCTGTCACTGATGCTTCTGCCTGGCTGGAGACCTCTGCAGCCCCACTGCAGACCTGTTACTGCTGTCCGTGCTTTCAGGTCACCATGACCCCTAGGAGCACAGCATCTACTTGGACCTTGGGAGCTCTGGTCTAACCACCAGTGCTGTACCCCAGTGGGTCCTATATTACCCCTTTTCCATCGTTCCTTTCTCAGAGTTCCCCAGGCCAAGACTTAGCCTTCTCTAATTTTCTAAAGGAAATTCATAGTTGGGAACTTTCTGGCTATGAAAAATGTAAATCCATCTTACTGAATATGTTTATACTGTGCAACTAGATCTGCTGATAAACACTGTGAAACAGTCATCACAACCAAACTAACAAAAGTTAGCTTTCGGATGTGTGGGGAGGGAATGGTGAGAACAATTTTCCACACTGGAACATTTCGAGTGGATCACAGTAGCACTGTCTACCATTAGCACACTGCATGTTGGATCTCCAGAGTGCACCACTTTGTTTAAATGACATTTTGTGTCCCTTGGTACAAATGTCTCTTCATGGCCTAGCCCTGGCAACCACCATTCTCTCTGCTTTCAGGAGCTTGACTAATCTAGATTTCCCTCATGAGTGAGATCATGCAGTATTTGTCTTTCAGTGCCTGACATTTCATTTATCATAATGCCTTCCACATTCTCTGCAATGTGAGAATTTCTTATTTTATAAGGTTAACATTTCATTGTGTGCATATATACACCTAATTTTCTTCACTTATTCATCCACTGTTGAGCATTTAGATGCTTTCTGTGTCTTGGGTAGTGTAAAGAATCTTGCAATGCACACAGAAACTCAGGTGTCTCTTTGAGATCTTGATTTTAACCACTTTGGATACATATTCAGAAGTGGGGTTGCTGGTTTGTATTGTAATCTTCTTTTTAATTACTAGACTCTTATTTTAATTACTGAATATTCGTTTTAATCTTTAATTATATTAGTCTTATTTAGTTATGATATTGATCACATTTAAACATTTGAATTATTTAAATCTGAATACTGTTTTCCATGATGACTGAATCAATTCCTATTTCTACATACCATGTAAGGGTTCCTTTTCCACTTCTTCATCAATACTTGCTATACAAATAACAGAAAACATAAACAAATGCCATTACAACATGTATGACCTGATATCCTACTGTTTTGAATTTGTATTTTCTTGATAATTAGTGACATTGAGCACTTGCTCACATATCAATTGCCCATTTGTATATCTTTTTTTTTTTTTGAGACAGGGTCTTGCTTTGTA
This sequence comes from Thryonomys swinderianus, assembly GCA_004025085.1. NCBI lineage: Eukaryota > Metazoa > Chordata > Mammalia > Rodentia > Thryonomyidae > Thryonomys > Thryonomys swinderianus. The sequence goes on from PVIC010025926.1 coordinate 14,882, forward strand.
GTTTAGGCTGACCCTGAACTCACTATATAGCCCAGGAAAGCCTTGAACACACAGCAGTCCTCCTGCCTCTGCCTTCTGAATTAGAATTAGAATTAGTACACAACACACACAGGCTCTTTTGTCTCTGCTGTCATCTAGCACAGGTCTTGTGTCCCTGGCCTGACACCCTCAGGTTCTCTGCCTGGGTTTGAGGACCTTACTGGGTTTGAGCCATCCTGCCTATTCAACACTGTGGTGTTTGGTAATGATTGCTGGTGGATGTGAGTCACTACGCCCAGCATTGTGATATGTGGTTACCAGGGATCAACCTTGAGATTGCAAGGGAGACTCCAGAACCACTGAGCTAAATCCCTGGCCCATATTTTTGTATTTTTGTTGGAATTAAATTCAGTCTCTCTCTCTCTCCCTCCCTCCCTCTCTCTCTCTTTCTCTCTCTTTATATATTTATATATTTATAAATATAAATAATTATATATATATATCCTGGCTCTGCTTCCCAGTTGCTGGGGTTACAGGCATGAGCCATCATGCCCAGCAAGGTCATCCTTTTTATGGCACCCTTTCCTGCCAAATATCATGATCATGATGATGGCCTTATGAGATTGGAAGTACTATCTTCACTTCAAGTTTTGGAAATGTTTTAGAAAGATTATTAATAACTAAAATATTTGATAGAATTCACCAGTGAAGAAATCTGGACTTGGGTTTTTGTTTTCATTCAGAAATTTCTGATCACTAATTTAGCCTCCTTAATCCTTATTGATATCTTCAGACTTTACATTTCCTCATGACTCAATTTTCATGACTTCAATTTCCTCATGACTCAAATTTCATGGTTCTAGGAATTCATTTATTTCTTTAGGATAACCTGTTTATTGGTGTAAAATTCTTCATACTCTCACAATCTTTGACATTTCTATGATGTCAGCTATAATGGTTTCTCATTCATTTATAAATATGTCATCTCTTTGTTTCTTAGATGCTAAAGATGTGTTAGCTTTTTCCACCTTTTTAAAAAGTATGGTCTCCTGACCTTTTCTGTTATTTTTCCGATCTGCATTTTATTTTTTTCAGTTCTAATTTTTGTTGTTTTCTCCTGTCTGCTAATTGTAGGCTTTTATTTTTTTCAAGTTTTTTAAGGTATTAATTTAGATGTCTTAAGGTATTTAAGATGTATCTTTTTTCTTAATGCATGCATTTTTCGCTATAAATTCCCTTGAGGATTATTTTGTTACATTTCATAAGCTTTGATATGTGGGTTTTCAATTTTATTTGCATCAAGACATTTTAATTTCCCTTTTGATATCTTCTCTTAGTGATTGTTATTCTCTTGATCATTTGGTGCTAAATTTCCATGTTTGTAAATTTTACAACTTTCTGCTGTTTTATATTGTTTCAACCATTTTGGTTAGAAAAATTTCTGATATGATTTCAATTTTCTCATATTTGATGAGAATTGTTTTGGGTCTTAACCTACTTTGGAAAGTATCCATGTGTACTTTTCAGAATATTTACTGTGCTGTTTTGAGTAAAATGTGTCTGTTGGATCAACTTGATCTTTAATGTTGTAGAAATCCACTGCTTCTTCATTGATTTTTTTTAATCTAGATGTTGAAGTAGATGAAATCCCCTTGTTTTAGTCTACCTTGGAGGTGATAGCAAATACGTGAGACTGAGTAGTTCACAACAATAGAAATGTCATCAGAACTCTGGAGGGTGGGAAATATGAGCTGGAGTTTTTTTTGGTTCAGGATCACTTTGTTCTTCACAAGTACTGAGCACCTTCCCTCTACCCTATGACAGGAAGGAAAAGCTCTGTCCCTTAATGACAGACAGCGATTCCATCCATGGAACAGAGCTTTTATTACTTAATCACTTCCCAGTGTCTCCTTTTATTAGTGCCATCATAGTGAGGATTTATTACCACTGTATGAACTTTGGGTTGATCTTAACATTCAGGCCATATCATCATATTTATTGTATTGCTATGTATTTCTTCTTCTCCTTTGGTTCTGTTAATATATGTCTTTTATATATATAGCTATTTGGGTCTTGGATATGTGTGTGTGTGTGTGTGTGTGTGTGTGTGTGTGTGTGTGTGTATGCTTGTTTGTTTGTTTATACCAGGAATCAAACTCAGGACCTTGTAATTCTCAGGCAGGCACTGTGCAAATGACCTACATTCCTGGTCCTGATTATTATTGAAAGAATCTTCTTCCTCTTCCTCAGAATCCTGACCTCAGCTGCATTTTGCTTGCTATAAGGATGGTCATATTTACTCTCTTTTATTCGTTGCTTGTAAGGAACGTCTTTAATACTTCTTTACTTTTAGCCCATATATGTCTCTACAGGTAAAATGAGTTTCTTTTGGGGAGAATTTTTGGATCTTGGGTTTCAAATCCATTTAGGCACTCTATGTCATTATGAGAAATTAATCTATACACATTCAAAGAATTATTGACAGGTAAAAACTTACTTTAACTATTTAGTTGCTTTCAGATTGTTTCTCCTTTGTTCCTTGCTCTTCTAGTACTATCTTTCTCTGCCATTTGATCTTTTTAGAATCATGTTTGATTCTTTTTTTGTCTACTGTGTATTATATTTTATTATCATTCTGAGTCTGACATAAAACTTCTCATAATCATAACTGTCTATCATAAGTAGACAACTTCTGTCACACAAAAACTCTAAATTTTTACTCTTTAGGTTATGGATGAAACTATAGTTTTTATATTGTGTCTATTAATGAATTATTGTACTTATAATTATCTTGTCTTTAATTTTCATATCTGGCTAAGTGGGTTCAGTGTGGTAGGTGAGGACCTAAAGGAATAGAGAGAACAACATGACCAAGCTCACAGCAATGCACAACCAAGAAGAAATCTCTTCTCCATGCTGAGTACTCCTTCTGGCACAATATGGTATGTCAGTCCTTTCTCTGGGTGTTTGCTGCTATCAACACACATCCCCACTACCTCTTATCTTCCTCAAATGTGTGTCACTAGGTCATTTGGAAGCAGAAGGTAAACTGGAACCAAATGGGTTCCTCTATGGCCCAAAAGCCTGCATGGAGGATGACACTTCTTGTAGCAGCCCATCACATCCTCTGGTTAGGGAAAAGGGCTCTGCATATCTGCATATAGCACAAGCTGTCTCTTCTCTGACTGATTGTGACATCAATGGAAATCTGCAAGTAGGAGGGAACCAGGCATGCATGGGGGACCCAACGTGCAAAGGTACACAAGTGCTCTCTAGGACTAGGGATAGTGTCATCTGTCTACCAGGGCATTCCAGGACCCATGCCAAATTAGCAGTTTGGGGCTCAACAGCTAAAATGTTCAACTGAAGGGTGAGATGTCCACAAGCTGAAAGCTCACTAGAAGAAATGATTGTTGCTCCTGACAGAAACTTAGAAGTTTAGAGAAACCTAGCATCATATTACCTCTGTTTTTGGAAAACAAATTGTAACTGAGAAGCTAATGACATTAGAAAGAATTATAACAAGCTGGATGGTCTTTGGAATCTCAGATCCCAGGGAGACTGACCTCACAAGCAGCAACTATAGCAAGAATCTTCTTTTTTTTTTTAAAGGTGGAACCTTAAGAATAACACACTTGGAAAATTAATGAGAGATGAAGAGGCAAAAATATAACACAATTTGTTTAAAACAAGACAAAACATTCAGGGAAGAGTCCTTAGCAGATTCTCAGCAGGCTAAGGATTACTAAGTGATATTATGAGCAAGGACAAAATATTCATGTACACTTGTTCTAGTTTTATAGGCAGTTACAATTCTCCTGCTTTTATTAACTATTTGAAGTGCTGTTTACTTGACTGATTGACAATTCTGATCATTAACACTTCAGCATAGAAGCTTGGTTAATGAAAGAGAGAAACTGTGGCAATGCCAGGCCATCCTTACAATGGTACCATTGGCACAGCTGAGCTCACAGTGACAAGTGCCATGGGAACAGCAAGCCTGGAGCAGTATAGACAAGTCACACAGTTTGGCTCCAAGGCCTCTTTCATCCATGCTTTGTAGAAAGGCTGATAGGCCTTTCTTCAGGGCTGCTCACTTCCCTATATGTGACTCCAGGACTGAAAAAGAGAGGGCTCGGTGTTTCTGAAATGCCTGATAGGCACCATTGGTTTAGGAAGTTATAATCTTGTTTTAAGGGGATGAGGCACATGTTCCTTTTTTCAGTGGCAGATGAATTCATTTCAATCTGGTCTCTGTACTCATCTTTCAGATTTCTGAAGAATCAAAATGGAAAATGAAGGGGTTCGAGACAAAGGAGGCATTTGTCTTAGTTCTTTTTCTCACTGGAAAGACAAAGTACCAAACACTCAAAGTTAAAGGAGGAAAGATTTATTTCAGCTCACAGATGTAAGGTTTCAGTCCATAGTCAAATGGCTCCAAGGCAAGGTGACATAGCAAAGGGGTGTTGCAGGAAAGAAAAAGTCCATGGCAAGCAGGCAGGAGACAGTAAAGCAGCAAGCAGATCCGTTTCCAGCGGACTGAAGGCCGCCCACCAGCCCACTGTATCCCGGGAGCGGCGCAGACTCAGCTGCCTGGCACCATCCATTTCTGGCGGACGGAAGCCTACTCACTGGCCCACTATAACCTGGAGCTGTGCAGTAAGGAGTCAGGTAAGAACCCTGGGTGCCAGCCGCACCAGGGAGGGTTGACGGCCTCCGCCCAGCCCAATGTCACCCCGGAGCTGCGTTGTGAGGATCCAGGTCCTAGAGGAGCTGGAGCCATCTCCTGCATCCCTCAACAGGAGGCGTGCTCCTGGAGCCACACTGAGACACCAGGCAAGATAAAAAAAAAAAGGCGGGGGGGATGTAGCTTCTGTTTTTCTCATCTACTCCTAGATCCCTCTATTCACCTCTTGTCCCCACATCTTCTCCTATCTTCCTGTCAGAAGAAATACCCAGAAGGAAAAGATTCTTAGGCTGCCCTATTTCTTCTTCTGTACTATTATAAGAAGCTGTGCAAAGCCTCCAACGGTCTCACAGCATACAGTTGGTACTGTTGTACATATGCCCTTTTATCCTGTAGTACCCGCTGGCATATATGAGGTTCTAGGCTATAGGTGATCTTCCTAAATCTGATAACCCTATTTCATTCTCCTCCTGTCTCCCTACCCCCCTGATTCCCCAGTGACCTTTTATCCCCAAAGGGTTCGGGGGCTACATTTATGATCTGCATATTGTATACACATTGCTGATTAATTCTAAATTCTGGCATATGGACATAGAGGTAACTCCTAAGCTCAAAGTCTCCAGAATAGAATTTAACAAAACTATTTATCTTATTCACTGTGTTTAATACTGATATTGGCATTTATTGTATTATGGTAACAAACATGATGTGATTGTTCTGCTCAAATACCTCCCATGATGTGTCAGAAGTGAGAACTCTCAAGGGTCATTGCAGATTCAAGGAGGACCCCTCCACCAGGAAAGTACCACATCCAAAGGGCCCCAGATAATAGAAAGAGCCCTGCCACAAACATTGCCCTGTCATCACACAAAGAAGAGCATTAATAACAATGAAAGAGTAGAAATGAGAAAATACACAAAAAAGCAGACACAAAGATCACCACCACAGGAAACTCAGAGAAAAGGGAAGTAGGGCAAACTGAAACTCAAACACTAGGACTCTTGGAGGTGGTAAATAAAGTGGATCTAGTAAAATGGAAACCAGGACTCATCTCTAATATCGAAACAGAAATATTGTTCACAGTGAAAGACATCATTAAAGAAGATATCTGTGAGATGATAGAATCCAAGATAGCGAGAAGCAATGGAACCTTTTAAACAACTTCAAGCTGAGCACCAGGGAATGATGAAGGAGAACGAAAGCTTGCACAGTAGGATGAATGAAGCAGAGAACCGAATCTCAGACTTAGAGGACAGCATAGCAGCCAATGAGAAGGAAAGGTATAATCTATGGAAAAGAGCAAGAGACCATGAGAAAGCAATTCAACAGCTTCTGGATAACTCAAAGAAAAATAATATAAGACTGATTGGAGTCACTGAGGAATCAGGAGACAGTGCAAAAGACATAAAAAAGCTACTGTCAGAGATAGCAATAGAAAACTTCACAGGAAAAGATATAGACATACAGATAAATGGGGCCAATCGGACTCCAAAACACCGTGACACAAAAATAGCTACACCTAGACATATAATTATCAAGGTTCCAGGTGTATGACAAAAGAATGAAATAATGAAAGCAGTGAGAGAAAGGAAGAAAATCACCTACAAAGGGAAGCCCATTAGGATCACTGCAGACTTTTCAACACAAACACTTAATGCAAGGAGAGTGTGGAGGGAAGTATTTTAAGCATTGCAGGAAAAAAACCTCCAACATAGACTGTTGTATCCTGTGAAACTATCTTTCAGAATAGACGGGGAAATAAGATGCTTCCATGATAAAGAACACCTGAAAAACTTCACAAATATGAAACCTGCACTCCAAAATATCCTAAAGAACATCTTGGAAAAAAACACAGAAAATTCCATACCCACAAGACCCAGGAGAGTGAATTCATTGGGGCAAACAAGAAACTAAATAGAAAAGGGGAAAAGCAAAGAAGAGAAGAACCAAGAACAGGGAAACATGGCATTTCTGAATATGTCCATATCAGTCATAAACATTAATGTCAATGGCCTCAATGGCCCAATAAAAAAACACCGACTAGCATATTGGATCAGGAAGCAAGATCCTACAATCTGCTGCATACAGAAAACACACCTAATTCAGAAGGAAACCCATAGACTGAAAATAAAAGGTTGGAAAATAATTCTCCATGCCACAGGACACTGCAAAAAAGCAGGAGTGGCTATCTTATTTACAGATAAAATAGATTTCAAACCCAAACTGATTAAAAGAGATAAAGAAGGTCATTATATTCTCGTACAAGGAACTATCCAAGAGAAAGAAATCACAATCCTAAATATTTATGCACCGAACTCTAATGCACCCAACTACATAAAACAAACATTACTGGACATGAAAAGCCAGTTATCCATAAATACAATAGTAGTAGGGGATTTTAATACTCCATTGTCACAAATTGACAGATAAACTGGAGGAAGAATCAATAAGGTAATACTTGAGCTAAATCAAACTTTTGAGCAAATGGACTTATTAGATGCCTACAAAATTTTTCACCCGTCAAAGTGAGAATATACCTTCTTCTCAGCTGCTCATGGATCATTCTCCAAAATAGATCATATTCTACACCATAGAACAAGTTTAAGTAGATGCAAAGGAATCAAAGTTATCCCCTGCATACCATCAGACCATAGTGCCTTGAAACTGGAGCTGAATAGCAGAAGAAATTGCAAGATCCTCACAAACACATGGAAATTGAACAACTCTCTGTTAACCAACCAATGGGCCTGAAAAGAAATTAAAGAAGAAAATAAACAGTTGCTACAACTCAACAACAACCCCAGCATGACATACAGGAATTTATGGGACACAATGAAAGCAGTTCTACAAGGGAAATTCATAGCAGCAAATGCCTACACTCAGAAAATAGAGCAAGCTGAAATAAACAATCTAATGATGAACCTCAGACAATTAGAAAAAGAGGAGTAAAACAAACCCAAAGCACATACTAGAGAGGGAATTATAAGGATCAGAGCAGAAATTAATGCAGTGGAGACAAAGAGAACAATATAAAGAATCAATGAATCAAAGAGTTGGTTCTTTGAAAGGATAAATAAGATTGACAGACCCTTAGCCATCCTTTTCAAACAAAGGAAGGAAAAGGCTCAAATCCATGCTATAAGGAATGAAAATGGGGAAATCAGCACAGACCCAGAAGAACTCCAAAGGATCATAAACACATATTTTGAAAAACTATACTCCAAGAAGATGGAAAATCTAGAAGAAATGGATAGATTCCTAGACTCACATGAACTTCCAAAGCTGAATGAAGAGGATATAAAAATGTTAAACAACCCAATATCAATCTGGGAAATTGAAAATGTAATAAAAACCTACCAACAAAGAAAAGCCTGGGTCCTGACAGCTTCAGTGCTGAATTCTACAAATCTTTTAAAGAAGAGTTAATACCAGTACTTCTCAGTTTCTTTAATAAAATTGAAAGGGAAGCAGTACTCCCAAAATCATTCCTTGAAGCAACCATCACCTTGATTCTAAAGGCAGAGAAAGATCCCACCAAAAAAGAAAACTACAGGCCAATCTCTCTAATGAACATTGATGCAAAAATCCTCAATAAGATACTTGCAAACAGAATACAGAGAGATATCAAGAAAATCATACACCCTGATCAAGTCGGATTTATCCCAGGGATGCAAGCCTGGTTCAGCATACATAAATCAATCAACGTAATACACTATATTAACAGACTCAAGGACAAAAACCATACAATTATCTCAATAGACGCAGAAAAAGCATTTGACAAAATCCAACACCCATTTATGATCAAAACCCTACAGAGAATTGGAATCGATGGACTTTATCTCAATTTAATATAAGCTATTTATGAGAAACCAATAGCCAGCATCATACTCAATGGGCAAAAACTGAAACCTTTTACACTAAGGTCAGGAACGAGACAAGGATGCCCGTTGTCACCACTCTTGTTCAATATAGTGCTGGAAACATTAGCCATAGCAATCAGGCAAGACAAAGATATAAAAGGAATAAAGATAGGAAAGGAAAAAGTTACACTCTCATTATTTGCTGATGACATGATACTCCATCTAGAGGATCCTAAAAACTCAACCAAAAGACTGCTAGACTTAATTACCAAATTTGGTAGTGTTGCTGGATACAGGGCCAATGCTCAAAAATCAACTATAGGACTCTGAAAACTGAGATAGAAAAGGAAACCAGAAAGTGGAAAGATATCCCTTGTTTCTGGGTCGGGAGAACCAACATCATCACAATGGCTATACTCCCCCAACTATTATATAGATTCAATGCAACTGCAATTGAAATTCCAAAGGTATACTTCACAGAGCTAGAGAAAATAATACAAAAATTCATCTGAAAACACAAGAAACCTGGAATAGCAAAAGCAATTCTAAGCAACCACGACATGGCGGGGGGTATTACCATCCCCAATGTAAAACTCTACTATAAAACCACTGTGGTGAAAACTGTATGGTACTGGCAAAGTAACAGATCTGAGGACCAGTGGAATAGATTAGAAGACCCAGAAACAACTCCGGATACTCTAAGCCACCTTATCTTTGATAAAGGAGCCAAATACCCCCAGTGGAAGAAAGCCTGTTTAACAAATGGTGCTGGAAAAACTGGTCTTTAGCCTGCCAAAAGCTAAAGCTAGACCTATCTTTTTCACCATGCACAAAACTAAACTCACAGTGGATATGAGACTTAAACTTTAAAATAGAAACAAAGAGCCTGCTGGAAAACAGGCCAGGTAAAACTCTTGGAGACATTGGCTTAGGCAGAGACTTTATGAATAAAACCTCTTTAGCACAAGAACTAGCACAAAGAATCAACAAATGGGATCTCATTCTACTGAAAAGCTTCTGCACAGCAAAAGAAGTCGCTGACACTGCTAGAAGACAACCAACAACATGGGAAAAAATCTATACTAGCTGTGTATCAGACAAAGGGCTATTATCTACAATACATAAAGAACTCAAACAGATCAGCCTCCCCAAGTTAAAAACCCAATTCAAAAATGGGCATCTGAAATGAACAGATACTTCTCAGAGGCAGAAGTCAAAGCAGCCAAGAAACATATGAAGAAATATTCAACATCACTGGTCATTCGAGAGATACAAATGAAAAGAACACTGAGATTCCATCTCACTCCACAAAGAATCACTGCTGTTACAAAATTAACCAACAATAAATGCTGGCAAGTCTGTGGGTGGAAAGGAACCCTTCTCAACTGTTTGTGGGATTGCAGACTTGTGCAACCATTGTGGAGATCCGTGTGGTGATTTGTCAGAAAACTAGGACTAGGGGTCCCATTTGACCCGGCTATCTCCCTGCTAGGAATATACCCAAAAGAATTTTTAAAAATCACATTGGGAAGACAGATGTACACCCTTGTTCATAGCAGCTCAGTTCTTCATAACTCAATCTTGGAAATAACCCAAATGTCCATCAACTGGAGAGTGGATAAAGAAGATGTGGGTTTTTTTTTAATAAAATGGAGTATTACTCTGCCATAAAGAATGAGAAGATTGATCCATTTAGTTGCAAATGGAGACACCTGGAAGATATACTAATAAGTGAAATCAATAGATCACAGATAGACAAATTCCGGATCTTCTCTTTGGCATGAACACCTGTAGATGCAAATGAGCTCTAGAAAGTAGGATAGCTTTTATAGAGTGGGAAATTTCCATAGGAAACTTGGTGTGGGAATGTGATGAGGGGAAGGAATAA
>PVIC010025927.1:0-24915 GCA_004025085.1 Thryonomys swinderianus
TCTTTCTTTCTTTCTTTCTTTCTTTCTTTCTTTCTTTCTTTCTTTCTTTCTTTCTTTCTTTCTTTCTTTCTTTCTTTCTCTTTCTTTTTTTTTGTAACAGGGTCTTGCTTTGTAGTTCAGGCTGGCCCTGAACTCATTATATAGCCCAAGCAAGTCTCAAACTCAGCAATCCTCCTGCCTCTGCCTCCCAAGTACTGGGATTACAGGTGTGAGCCATTGCCCCAGCATTGTGGTATGTGGTTACTGGGGATGAACAGGGACCTTGCACTTGCTAGGCAGGTGCTGGAACCACTGAAGTAAATCTCTGGCCCCCGGGCCTTCATATTTCTTACATGTGGCTCTTACCAGACAAATCCTGGTTCCCTCTTCTTTTTTTTCCCCTGGTGCATATTCCAAGTGGGTGGACAACAGTAATGGCCCTAGGCTTGCACACTATACCCAGCAACATTTAACTGCTAGGTCTCCCTTGTAGAATTGCCTGGGTCAACCAGTAACAAGTGAAACCAGCCATGCAATGCCTCAGAATGTCAGTCATGGCCTCTACACCCCAACACCACAGTCACTCAACTTGTAAGGATCAACATGCCTTAGCTGGAAGCTTCTCACCTTCCCAGACTACTCAGTGGCTGCCCCTACCTCTACAACATCTCCTCCAAGCCATTTAACAACTAATCTCATTTTTTCCCTCATTGCCACATTTATGAACATCCCCCAAATTCCTATGTCAAAATCCTAACCCTTAAATTGATGTATAAGGAAGCAGGGTCTTTGGCAAGTGATTAGATCATGACAATAGGGCTCTCAGGAATGAGGTTAGGATTAATGCCCTACAAGACAGCTCTTGGGGAAGAAGTAAAAGCAGCCAAGAAGCATGGAGAAATGCTCAACATCACCGGTCATTCAAGAGATGCAGATGAAAACAACACTGAGATTTCACCTAACTCCACAAAGAATGACTGCTATTGTGAAATTAATCAGCAATAAATGCTGGCGAGGCTGTGGGGAGAAAGGAACCCTTCTCCACTGTTGGTGGGAATGTAGATTTGTGCAACCATTGTGGAGATCAGCATGGAGATTCCTCAGAAAACTAGGATTAGAGGTCCAATTTGACCCTGTTATTCCTCTGCTAGGAATATACTCAAAAGAATTAAAAGAATCATATCGTAGAAACATATGTGCACCCATGTTCATAACAGCTCAGTTTGTGATAGCTCAATCTTGGAAACAACCCAGGTGCCCATCAACTGGAAACTGGATAAAGAAGATGTGGGTTTTTTAATAAAATGGAGTATTACTCTAACACAAAGAACGACAAGTTTGAGTCATTTATGTGCAAATGGACACACCTTGAGGACACACTAATAAGTGAAATAAATAGGTCACAGATATGTAAATACCATATCTTTTCACTGGTATGAGAACCTGTAGATGTAAATGAGTTCTGGAATGTATGATAGATTTTGTGAAATAGGAAATATTCAAAGGGAAAGTGGTAGGGGAAAGTAATGAGGGGAAAGAATAAATATGATTTAAAAAGAAAAAGAAAGCACATGTATATAGGGAGTGGGAGGTTGTAAGGTGGGTAGGAATATGGGTTAAAATGAGAATTAATTCATCTCATATACTGGTACAAATTCCCCAGTATTGAGTGTGATTGTGAGCTGTATATCAATAAAGAATTCAGTAGTAAATGAAAAGAAACATAGCTCTCAAACTGGAGATTTAGCTCAGTGCTTCCAATGCCTGCCTAGCAAGCACAAGGTCCTGAGTTCAACCCCTGGTAACTACATCCAACAATACTGGGCATGATGACTCACACCCACCAGCAATCAGTACCACATACCACAGTGCTGGGCACAGTAGCTCACTCCTGTAATCCCAGCACTCAGGAGGCAGAAGCAGAATTGCTGAGTTTATGGCTTGCCTGGGCTACATGGTGAGTCAGGGCCAGCCTGAACTACAAAACGAGACCCTATCTCAAAAAAAAAAAAAAAAAAAAAAAGCCTCTCCAAGGAGATTCTTTGCCCCTTCTGCTATGTAAAGACACAGCGAAAAGAAAGCCCAGACACAAAACCTGCTGGAAGATTCCTGATCTTTCCAGAGATCAGAACTCGGAAGAAGCCACCAAGTTTATGGTATTTTATTTTAGCACTCTGAAAGGACTAAAACACTTGTATTTTAATGGAGAAACTAACACAGCACCCCTGGATTCTTCCTCAGCCAGACAATGGTGAAGATTACAATGATAATGTTCCTCTTTTCAGTTCCTCTAGGGAAAGATGGATGGAAGAGGAAGGAAGAAGAAAGTCTTCTCCACAGCTATTGTATCCCATGGTCCCACATCTTAATCTTCAGGTCAATATTTTCTCCCATTGGAGCTGAAGCATACAAGAGGAGGGGGAGCAGGAGAAGGAGAGAGTGAATATGAATTTCTGCTGCTTAACACCTTCTTGGCCATGTGGAAAGCTGGTTGAAAACCCAAAACATGAGTTCTTAACTCCAGGCACATTAATAAGCTCAAATAGACTTGCTGCTCTCAACAACTCATAAGGGAGGCTCTCCTGGTCCCTATCCTCTCCATGCCACTTCAGTCCTAGGGGCACGGACTCCCTTCTCCTGAGGAGGAGGAGAAGGCAGGGAAAGATATGAAGATTCTCTGGAGTCAAGGTAAGGATCTACCTAACCAGCTCCTCCTGAACTAACACCCAGCACTTGATGAGACTCAACTCCTCAGAGTCTTCCTGGTTCACTTGGGTCTACAGCAGTGACGTGATTTGTCTCCAGAATTCATTGATCACGAGTCCCTGGTGACTGAAGATGGATTTGATCCTTGCCCACCAGCCTGAATTTATACACCTCCCATTCTATACCAGCCCCTCTCTCCATTCCTGGGCTCATGATCCTCCCCACAAAATTCTTCTATCCACCAAACAGGCTCTTTTCCCAGTAGCCAATGGTGATCATCTCAGGCTCAGCTCCCCAGGTCTGGTCTCAATTCATGCCTCTCATGATGACTCAGTCAACATGTCCCATGGAGATTCCTTCCATCCAATGCCCTCTCAATGTACTCTGCGTACTGCTGCTTACTCCCCCGGGAGCTGAAGCCACATTGCTGGGGGTGCCAGCCCAAAACCAAGAGGATAAGCAATGTCAGCTCCCTCAAGAACAAGTCCCGGTTATGGTCAGAGCTGGAAATGAGTGACTGCACACCTGTTCTGAGAGGTAAGCCAAGGTAATGGGCAGGCACGTGAGGTGGAGGCAGGAGTCGCAGTATGAGGGGAGGGTCATTGATTTAGGGGCTGCAGCACGGGCTCGGGACAAGGATTCAATTAATGCCAAGAAGTCAGAGGTCAATTTTTATCATAGTAACAGCTAGATGATTATTTTTATGGCAGAGCAGGTAAACAGCAAGACTTCCAAACATTTCTCCTTATAATCCAATACAAATCTTCCAATCTTGTTCCCGATGCTTTCCTTACATGATTCCCTCAAAAGGAAGCTACCCAGGTGTAGCTTATTTCCTTAATCCTTCATTCCTTCCAGTTTCATACACACATTTGTTCCTGTTCCTAGAGCTTCCCTGGAACACTCTACTGTCTAATCATTGCTCCTCCCTTGATTCTGGACATCAGAGCCCATACGTGGTTCTTTAAGTTTCACATTTCAAGGATGAGAAAAATTTCAAAGTAACCAGTACAATGCAGTTAGCTTCTCATTTTTCTAAATATGAGTTTTCATTAAAAAAACACTTTCTATACATTTTATTCTTTAAAAGAAAGAATATTTAATACTAAAAGACTAAAACCTCAGAAAATCTTGTAAAACAAAAAAGTTTCATCTTATGAGATAATCACTTATTTGCCCTATTTTTTTTTTCACTTCACAGCAAACAAATGAATATATTTCATCAGTAGGCACAACTCCATAAAATAGAATTTGGGAATCACAGGTACACATTTCCCACTCAACATTTAATCATATAGTGCCTTGGGTTTTTGTTTGTTTGTTTTGTTTTGTTTTGTTTTTTGTGGGATTGAACTCTGACCCTTGTGCTTCCAAGGTAGGCACAGTACCACTTTTGCATTTTTATTTAGTTTTGTTTCTTCTTATGTTTTTCAACTTCAGATGTCTTTCCTTCATACTAGGGAAGAATATTCTTCAGGTAAAGTTCTGTCATACTTCTTCATATCCCCCTCCATTGCACAAAGGCCTGTACACATGGAATAAATTCCAAGGGAATAAATATTGAGTTGGAGAAGAAAAACACATTTAAAAAAAACAAACATCTAAAATGAGGGTGGCAGGAAGGAGCTGACAAAGACAGAAAATTTATATTCCTATTTGCTACTTTCATGGTAGGAATCCTTGAATGGTGCTGATGAAATCACATTTGTCTGTGATGTAGGAGGTCCAATACTACCTCAGGTGCATTAGTTCGCAGACTTTCCCAACCCCCAACTGTCTCCTGTTTTTGGAGGAACTTGAGGAGAAGGAGCACTACAGTGGTCTCCTCCTTTGCCTTTGTTGTCATTTAACCCCTTCTGGGTCTCAGTTGTCTCTCAGCTAAACGCCTTTAATTTAGATTGCATTGCAAGGTCTCTTACCACTCAGAATTGAGGTAGTTTTCCATTCTCTCTTTTCATCGGTACACAAATAGGTATAATGCTTTCCCTCGACACCCCACGACTTAATACTCGCTCCTCCCACAGCCTCTGGGCTTTTGTGCTCAACAGGAGTTCTCTTAGCTTTGGAGTTGAAATATAAGCAAAATTTCAAAAAGGTACCAAGGTTGCTCAGAGGCTCTGGGGAGGAAGCTGACCTCCAGACCCTCACTCGCCTGTAGAGCGTGGTTTTCTGACCGCTTGAGAGAAACGTGGGCCATTTGCGACACGACAGCCCACATCCCTGGATTCCCTTGTGAAGCCCTTAGATGCATAATAAAAGTAATATGGCACGAGTCAGTGAATGCTCACTGTATGTCAGGTACTTTCCCTGCACTGTCTCCCATCCTTTCAAAAACCCGGGAAGGGAGACATTATTTTTCCCTTTTCACAGTGTGGCAATTGAGGCCAAAGGAGTTGAGCAACAACGTAGCAGAGTGGGAAAGGGCTTGAACCCAGGTTGCGGTGACAAAGCCTGAATCTTGGGGGACCGGAAGGGGGGGGCATCTGGCAGCTGAGCAGTTTTATCTCTCACAGCTCTCGTCTGTCAGAGGCAAAGGGACAGAGAAAGAATGGTGATTAGCAGGTTTTCAAACGCACAACTGAAACTTTCTTTTGGCCCCGCCCCTCAATTCCCGTGAGTCGTAACTCCCCACCCTCCTACGGCGGCAGCGCCTTGACGGACACCGCCGGCCCTCCTCTCACCCAGTCAGCTTCCTTCCTGCCGCTGTCCCCAGCAGGATTCTCATCAACCCCCACGCTTCTGAAATAGAATACAGAAGGGTCACCTGCTACGGCCGCCCGTGTTCTCCTTTGGAAACCTGAAGTAGACTAACTGCCTCAGTCCATCCTCAGTACTTGCCTCCGTCCTCCTCCCTATATAAATACACGCTGGGGCATTCCATGGAGGGCAGAGACTCTGCATCTTTTACAAGATCTAGACTTAAACTTTACACCTAGACTCTAGGTACTTGCTAAATATTTGAGAAAGAGGAAAAGGCGTGGACCTGAGTTTCATAAATTGGGAGTCAGAATTTGACACTAAATACTTGACGCCTCTCAGAAATGGAAACCACAAAAATATTCACTCTTAACTTTACTATGTAATTAGGAATTAAAATGATTTCCTTTGCCTCTTGGCCCTTTCCTGTTATGCTATAACTCATACCTACTGTACACCAAAGAGAACTGTGGCCTTTTAAAAAACAATTTAATGGAAAAGGATTGTTTTAACAAAGATACAATTTCTGAAGACAAAAGCGTTTTAAGCCGAATGCCTGAAATGCACTAGTTTCAGGGAGATACTGCCACAGAACATCCTAATACAAGTCCATCAAGACTTGAAGACACTAAAACTACCTTCCTGATGATCCAGGGGTAGCAACAATGCGTGTCTGGGAAAGAATCCAAGCCAATAAATTTTTATATTCATTTTCATAGTGTCTGGAATTCCAGCAAACAGACACCAGACTAAGAAGAACCTCAGGGCACATATCCAGAGGCTATGGAGCTGGAAAGTCCGAGTTAGAAAAAAAAAAACAACAAAACAAAGGGTCTCCCTAGATTCTCTACAGCCACCTAAAGGAATCCACACCAACCTCACAAGATGGGTTAGGGGCAGGCCCACCTAAAGACCTAAGGGTAGGATAGTATAGGTTCCCCACACTGGGAAGAAACTTCCAAACAACCAAGGAACATGGTTTGCAAACCACTGAGAAGTGTGAAAGAACTTGGTCTAAAGACCCAGATTTGAACATTGCTTCCATAATTCATTAGTCAACTTCTAAGTTTGAGTCTTAATTGTTTATCACTTCGGTATCTTCTAACACACCACCTGAAAGGATGAAATGACATAATACACATCAGAGATCCTGTAAAGCGCAAAGTGACATTAAAAAAAAACATTTAATTTTACTAAAACCCTGCTTACTTATTCAGGAGTCTAGGTTTCAAAAAGGAATTCAAAAGTCCCTTACTTGTCTTCTCACCCAAGGAGCAGAGTTTTCCATGGAAGATTCCATGAATTTAAATGGTTTGACTAAGGCTTCAGCTGATCCTAACCACACGTTGAAGATGAGCCTTTCCCCCTGGGTCTCCGGACCTTGATGTTGTGGGAAACAATTTCCCCCTTGCCCGCTCTGCTACCTGGCACTAACTCATCACACCTGGGGGGCCAGCTACTTTCAGAGAAAGAATGTTTATCCTGCCTGCTCCAATTAGATGGTAAGGTGTTGTCAGATTTATTTGCCACTCTTATTTTCATGCTTCCACCCATTGTATCATGCTCTTTGCTTCCTCCTGTTCTGTAGCGTGAAGTTCAAATTCTTTCTAGGCCATTTCTTCCTACCCTGCATTCTTTGCAAAGATTCTCATCCACGCCGAGGCCCAGCCAGTAGGTTCAGGTAGGATATTTCCGAGCTGCTGACTTTGTGTGACCAGCTATTCATGGAACAGCAACTTTCTTTAAGGGGGGATGTTAAAAAAAATTCAACTGGTATGGCAGGGGCAGCCAAAATAGATCTTCTTGCTATGCCAACTATATAGTTTTAGATCTTGGCAGGTCCCACAGATTCAGTCAGGACAGACAAGGTGACATAAGGAAACGGGAAGGAGCAGGGTCAAAGGCTACTTATCGACAATGCAAGAGGACTTCAGTATTTTAATAATCTTCCTGGTCCCACCTGTGATGTCAACTAGAATGCAATCTAGTTATCCTACATACCCCTCAAATTCAACATGTCCATACTGTATCCCACCTTCTCACACCTGCCCTCTCTTCTGTGTCCCCATAGCAATAAATGGCTTGACTATCATCCAGCCAGCTGGCCAAGCCAGGAATTGAGCTGCAGTCTCCTTTCCATCGATCCTCTCCCCTACCAGGTCATATCTTTTCCAATTCCTATCTGTCCCTCAAACTCATCCACTTTCTCTATACTAGATCTTAAGTCGGGCTGTTGTTTGTGTCACGTAAGACTACTGCTCTGGGTCTCTCTGACTTCAGTGCTGCTCCTCCAAGCCATTCTCTACAACTCAACTAATGAAGTCTTCTTTAAAGCCAAATTAGATCATGAAATTATTCTATAATTGTTCGGTAAGTCCACCTTTCCCTGAGGTGCAACCACAGTTTCCTTAGTCAGTAATTATTATTTACTTTTTCTGCTTGCTAATCTGATACCACCATCAACATTACTTTTTGCCAAGTCTCAATTATAATCTCTTCTCTCATTTGCTGAAGTCTCTCTAGGCTCTGGCTGTTTGTCCAAGCCACCCATTCTGCCTAGAATTCTCCTTCACTTCTTCTTGGGCCTTCTTTACACTCTTGCCCTGATTTAAGGTTTCCTTTCCTTGCCACCCACTGCCAAGACTGGGTGAGCTGCCCTTCCATGTGCTCTTAATACCATCTACTCCCTCGCCTCTGACAGCAATGATAACGCTACTGTGTTTGTCTTTTTTAATTCAGAAAGTAGTTTGATATTTTTGTGTTTCAATACTTAAAGGTATGTTTAATCAATCCTTCCTGAAATGAAACAAAGAATCCTGTAGCCCAGAACTTTTACATAAAGCGATTGGTGGGTAGGAACTGAGCACACAGCAGAAAGAGGCCCCAGGTGTCTGCTCACTCCGGCTCCTGCCAGGGCCTCCCAGATGCAAACAGACAGAGGCCAACATTTCTTCATACAACACTTCTGCCTATGAATACAGAAACTAACGGTGAGAAGGGGTGAGGACAGATACTATAAATCCTCAAGAGCCAGCATCTGAAAGCAAGTTAACAACTTGCAATCCTGACATGTCAGACTAAATTTAGCCATTGTACAAAGACAGAATCGTGGTGCACTACCAGCCTACAGAGCAGCACCAAAACAGAAGAGAAAAGCCAGAAAACTGAACCAAGATATAAGCTGACCACATTATTTCAAAGTGCGTGCACAACTGCACATACATGTATACACAAGACTGAAACAGCAGTCGCTCCCCTGAGTTGGCACTGTGACAGGCTTCTCAAGAAGGAAACTACATGTCTCCCAGGATTCTTCTAATTGAAGCATAAGACAAATATCTCTGGTGTAGAAACGTGAGCTCCCAAAGTGCCACAGCAGCAACAGTCATCCCAGATCCAAACCAACTGCATCAGCAAAAAAATGAACACACCACCTGGGAATTTTATAGAATTGGAGACTCTAGATACTACACTTGAGCTTAGCCAAGCTGCCAAGAAGTGACGGAGCCTCCAGATATGGGGCTGCCAAAGCAACCGCAAACCTGGCACTCCATCCTGCCCTACCCTGTCTCCTTTGACCCACTGCTCCCCAACCGTTTTCTTCTACAGAACCCTTCCAGCTCTGACCAAGGTGGCCCAGCTACTCCAGGGCTCCATGATCCTTCCAGTCAACTGTGATGGGAGGAGGTGCCTACCCACAGACTCCTTGCTTTTGGGGTCCCAGGCAATGGAGATGACCAGAGACAAAGAGATTTTTATACTGGTTTTCCTTTTGCTAGGGCCTCTACCCATCAGGCTCATGGTAGGACACAATAGGCATAATGCTGTAGTTTGACTCTTGAATGTCCCCCCAAAGACTTAAATGTGAAAACCTTGGTTCCCAGCTTTGCACCCCTGAATGGTGGTGGAATCTTGTGAGAGGAAGTGAGGTCACTAGGGGTGTGCCCTCAGAAGATGGAGGAACCTCAGCCTCTTCCCAGCTCTTTTTCTCTTTCACTTCCTTGCCATGAAGTGAGATGTTTTGCTCCATCATATGCTCATGCTGTGATGTGTATTCTCCATAGTAATAAAGTCAACCAATCAGACTGAAATCTTCAAAACTGTGTGCCAAAATGACCCTCAGCCACATACATACACGCCTCTTTCTGGAAAGCACTGGGAATTGAACTCAGAGCCCTTATTCTGAGCTATGTATCTCCAGCACCTTTTTTAGTTGTTTATTTTGATACAAGGTCTCACTAAATTGCTAAGTTACACAGGCTGGGCTTGAATTTGCAGTCTTCCTGCCTCAGCCTTCCAGAATGCTGGGATTATAGGCATTTCCCACCATGCTCAGTTAAACCATCTCTCTTTAAAAACTGACTCATTTAAATGTCTTGTTATAGTAACAGAAAGCTAACACAGATAAGATGCCTGGCTCCTCTTCAAGCCACTTTTAAATGACTTAGAGCTCAGCCTAACTAATAGCTAGGACACAATGAGTTCCCTTCCTTCCTAAATGTATCTACCTTGTCTCAGATAGTAGGAATGTAAAACTGATTCTATTTCTTTTTAGAGCTTGGAGGAAGGAAAACAGGTAAAATACACTTCACCTCCAGCTTAGACCACAGACAGACAATAGTAACTTAGAAAAAACATGTATCTTCAAATAAGCCTTTAATTCTGAGGTTTAGGTTGAGATCTCAGGAGAAATGATGGATGAGATAATGGAAAGAGAGACCCATGGACGTTGAAGTCTTACTCTCCTCGTCTCAAATGCTGGCTCTGTTTCCGTAGCTTTTAGGTCTCAATAAAATGACTTAATTTCTCTAATCCACAAGTAATTCACCAGTAAACAATTCATCAGCTTGCTAAGATGTTAGAATGAAACAATTCATGCGCAGGTCTAGCATAAGACAGTAGATGTTCAGTAGATGTTAGCTTCCCTTTTCTCCCTTGTAACCTCTAGAATTTAAAAGGAGTGTGAATCTGTGAGGAAACTAAATGAATGGCACAAGCAACACAATGTCCCTGACAAAGATGTTTACATCCAAATGCTCAGAACCTATAAACTAGGAGAATTAAGGTGGCAGATGGGATTTGGGCTGCTACTCTGCTGGCCTTAAAGAGAGAGTCCTGTGTTGGGCCGGAGATTTAGCTCAGTGGTTCCAGCGCCTGCCTCGCAAGCCCAAGGTCCTGAGTTGGATCCCTGGTAACCACATAGAATGCTGGGCGTGGAGACTCACGCCCACCAGCAGTCAATAGTACATACCACAGTGCCAGGTGTGGTGGCTCACGCCTGTAATCCCAACACTCGGGAGGCAGAGACAGGAGGATTGCTGAATTCAAGGCTTGCCTGGGCTCCATAGTGAGCTCAGGGCCAGCCTGAACTACAAAGCAAGACCCTGTCTCAAAAAAAAGAGAGAGAGAGTCCTGTGTTATCAAGATCTCATCTGCCTAATTACATGATCCAATCACATGAGCCCTTAAGCCAGGAGATCCAAATGAGTTAGAAGACACGGCATGAGAAAGGCTAAACACATTGCTGGGGCTCTGCCAATGGAGGCAGGAGGGAGGCGGGGGACAAGGCATGTACTGCAGCAGCCTCTAGAAGCAAGCAACACTACCTAGTTTTAGCCAGCAAGAAAGTCAAGAGTCCACCCCACAAGTGCAAAGAGATGAATTCTGCTAACAACTAGAGTGAAAAAGAGACAAATTTTCCCCCGGAGCCTCCAGGAAAGAGCAATCTGCCAATACTCTATTTTAATCCAGTGAGAACCAGACCAGACTTCAGCCCTAGGGTTATAAACTTGTGGAGTTTTGATCCACTAAATTTGTGGTAATTTGTAATGGCAGCCACCATAAAACAAAGATACTATACAGCTTATATACTGATATTACTTTTCAATACAGCTCTGTTTTTGTAGGGAGGAAAACTCTGTAAAAACTCTGTTAACCACTTCTAAAAGAAATCCAGATATTCTAAATATTCTGGACATTTGAACCCTGAGTTTTTCTCTAATCCAGGCAGCTTTCCTCATGGTGTCAGATAGTTAAATGAAGTACACCATTTGGGAAGAACTTAAGAACCTTACAGTATATATTGTCCTCCGCTGTGATCACTGTGGAGCAGGGTTTGGAGGCCGGGACCAGGAGGGTAAGGTGCAGGGTCACTGCGAAGACTCCAGGGAGGTTTTAGAGAACACTTCCATTTTTATTGCATTCGGCTAGCCCTTTTAAAACTTTTAAAACAAAGGCGGAGCGGCATAGTTGGCTTAAACTGATATGATGAGGCATGATTGTTTTCATATATGGAATGTTTCTGGACAGGCGATGGAAGCACCCAATCAGGGAGACGGGGTAGGCCCCAGAAGGCTATAGGCAAGGCTCAACGCATGGCAGCAAGTGTGCTCAAGCTCCTAAAGAAGTTCTCTACCAGCACGCTAGAAGAAGGGGGCTCTGTAGCAGCATACTAGGAGATGTAAATGCGGTGCACTTGGCTCAACCACACTTGGCCCTCTCCTGCAAATACAGTCACATCAAATCACCCAGCAATGTGAGATAACATCACAAACTTAAAGACAATGGCTCAGACCAAGCTGTGCAGTTCCAAAGGTCAGCCCTTCTAAGAACAGTGTGATTGGAAGACCAGAAATAAACTCTGTACCATTTATACCAGTGCAGGTACCTGGAAATGATCCAGAAGGTGACCTACCCCCACAGCAAGGAGAAGAGCTTTCTGAGTGACATCTATGATATGTTTCATGACATCTTCCAACATGTAAGCCTCTGCTCTATAATCAGACAAAAGGGGCCTACACTCTGCAAGGACCTGTGGTCCAGGAATAACAGGAGATGAAGAGAAAGCAAGGGGACTGGGGCAAATTCTTAGTTTCCAGGCTTGCATCTTTCTAGATTTAGACAGCTCAAACTGGGAAGCTGGAGACCTCAGCTCAGGGTGGCGTTTGCCTATCTTTTTAAATGCCTCTGGATCTCCCAGTAGTGCATTAGCTGGCCAGCACCAGCAACAAGAAGGAGCCAATGGCAGTAACTCTAAGTGATGCGGGCTGATGGGGACTCAGAATCTCTGTAATGAAACATATGGCCTATTGTATTAATTAGATAATCTATAATAGCTTTATGTATTAAGCCACTAAATCCTTATGTGCTCCGAATGTAGCACTTGGCACCAAGCAAGCCAGGGCCAGCTGACTGAGACTTACATCGTCCTCTGTTATAAACAGAAGCAACATCCAGTTTGAACTACGAGGACAGGAGAGCACTTCCACAGTACCTGCTACATATATTAGGACATTCCAGACCAGTGTTCCCGTCTTATTCTGGAGATCACCTTTGAACAAGGAACGAAAGATTGCCCCAGACACCTGCAGTCACCCCTGCTGGTGAACACATAAGGAATCAGCCAGGGAAATGGTGCTGTTTCCCCTTGAGAATAACTCATCACATGGGCTCCAAGATGGCACAATAGTCTCTTGCTAACAGAAGAAAGTGCATCCACCCCGATTTTACTCTTCTTTCCATATATGCTGGCAGCGATCAATGGAGTGGTCTGCACAAGCAATCACCTCCCAAGATGTGCATTGTGGAGGATACTTCCAAACCACTTGAAATTCCTAACCCTTATGCAAAGATGCTTCCCTAAATAGATCTGGGGACCTGAGTGGTCCTTATTGTATGGACCACTAATTTACCATGCAAGACGAGGCTCGGACACCAAAGGCAGCCAGTATGTCAGACAGATCCCTCAAGAATCTTAAGAGTAAGATCACTGTGTGCTACACACCTACTGTGGCTCACATTCCTGGTGCAATGCCAAGCACAGGCCAGGTGTGCAGTAAAGACAAGGGGATATGCTGGCAGAAACTCACCCATTCAGTTGGCTACACAAGGGACTTGTTTCAGGCCAGGAAATGGTCAGCATCCTTCATCTTTCCCAGTCTTGAAGGCCAGTGTTTCGAGCAGGGAAAAGAGCCCCAACACTTTGGGTCCTCTGGTGTATTCATAGTTGCCTGGTATTTGATTAAATTCATGCTAAACACAGAGGGCACACTCGGAAATAATGTTGACTTGAAATTAAGGGAAGGAACATATCTTGAATTGGAATATTATGTGTTGTATCTTTTATCTTTTGTTTGTTCATTGACAAAAGAAGTAGCCTTCTAGGATTAGAGGTCCCATTTGACCCTGCCATTCCCCTGCTAGGAATATACCCAAAGGAATTAAAAGAATCATATTGTAAAGGCATATGTACACCCATGTTCATAACAGTTCGTGATAGCCCAATCTTGGAAACAACCTAGATGCCCATCAACTGGAGACTGGATAAAGAAGATGTGGTTTTTTATAAAAATGGAGTATTACTCTGCCATAAAGAATGACAAATTTCATTCATTTATGTGCAAATGGATACGCCTTGAGGACACACTAATAAGTAAAATAATTAGATCACAGATATTTAAATACCATATCTTTTCTCTGGTATGAAAACCTGTAGCTGTAAATAGTTCTAGAATGTATGATCAATTTTGTAAAACAGGATATATTCAAAGGAAATGTGGTGGGGAAACATAATGAGGAGAAAGAAATATGATTCAGAAAGAAAAATGGCATGTATATAAGGGGTGAGGGGTTCTGGGTGAGTAGGGATATGAGTAAAAATGAGACTCAACTTGTGTCATGTACTGTACAAATTCCCCAATGTTGAACATGATTGTGAGCTATATATAAAATGTACCAATAAAGAGTTCAATTTTTTTAAAAAGTATTCTTTAAAAGAAGAATAGGTTAGTGTTGGGAACAAAGGATGAATAAGCTAATTGTCCTGCCACTAAGTCATTCAGACCCATGAAGGGGAATGAGACAGAAAAACAAGTGCAGAGGCACCAACCAAGACAGCAGACTCAGAGGATGTCTCTCTTCTTGTTCTTCCATTTTATCATTCTGTTGAAGAATACATCTAGAACTAGTGTGGCAAACAAGAATGTCATCAGACCAGGAGAGGCGACCAATTTCTAAAAGATCAAAAGCCAGTGGGATACAAACAGAGGAAGAAGAGACAAAGGGTCACAGCTGGCCAAAATGGAAGTGAGGCCCCCATGGTGGGAGCACGTCAGAAGGCTGCGAGCAGAGTCCGCGGGCCAATGAGCGCCTGCCACGGCGCAGACTGGGCACTTGGTCCTGCGCTTTTGAGCTGCTTGGCTTTTGAGTGCCATCTCCCTCAGGAGCTGGGCACTACATCAGCAGATCATTAGAGGGAAGAGCAGGGATGGCGGCTTCCGGGGTCAGACCGGAGGGCAGCATCTCAAGTGGACAGCAGAGAAGCCCTACATCGCCAGGTGTGGTGGCTCACACCTGTAATCCCAGCACTCAGGAGGTAGAGGCAGGAGGATTGCTGAGTTCAAGGCTCGCCTGGGCTACATAGTGAGATCAGCCTGAACTACAAAGCGAGACCCTGTCTCAAAAAAAAATAAAAAATAAAAAAAAGAAGCCCTACATCCAGAAAATTTCCTTTCCTAAATTATTTCTCTTTCTACCCCATCTCAGATCTGTTTCTCTTCAGAATGTGCCAGCTCATTCTCCCTCGTGGCTATCACCTAAGCAGGAACCACACTCTTCTGTTCTGTCTCTCCAGACAATTGCCGCGTCCTGTACGTCTATCTTCCCATGTCCTTTCTTCTCTTTCCCGAGTTGTTCCTCTAGCTTTAGCATTCTCTTCTCACTCTCCTCCCTTCTCAGGCACGTAGCCAATCACACAGTCCCCTTGGCCCTAGAGGACACCTGTTCTGGTGATGGACCACCGTCGTAAGCCACCGGGGACAGGCTAGACTAACCACAGGTGCTCATCGGGTTGCCGTCAAAAGAAGCCAGTTCACAAATCCGCAGAGGGTTTTTCCTAGCTGCCCCGTGCATATGATCTGGGAGTGGGGGAATGCATTTCTTGGAACAATGAAGTATCAAGGGCCAAAGGGAAAAAAGGGGGGAAAAAACCCCAGGAGAACACACACTGGAAGTGGAGTCGAGAGAAAAGAGCTGTGAAGAAAAGCTGAGACATTAGAAGGGAATTCAACAAAGTTTGTCTGCATGATGCACATACTAAATTTCCTCAGGCGGCCCCAGATTCTCTAGTAAAAGCTCCACCTCTCACCAGTGTGCTATGAATCCAGATTCTTGTGAGGATTAATCAAAATACTGTCCTGCCTCGGAGTGGGTACACCCCTAGCGCATCTAGACTGCACACATAACAAATTCACTGGGGTGCAGAGGGAAGACCGTGGATTATGGGGTGTGATGGACCTGGAATCAAGTCCCTGCTTTGCCACTTACCACAAGAGTGACCTCTTTGCCCCCAAGTCTCACTGCTGACTGTAAACTGCAGGTCAGATGCCCTGCCTTCCACGGCTGCTGCAGGACATCCCAACCCAGAGCTCATGAATATATATATATATATATATATTCATGAATCAGAGTGGCATGATTGGGCCGCTCCTGCCCGCAACAGACTGGCTGCTGTGCTTTAAATCTGCTCTTCCCCTCATACTTTTTCTCAGTAGCTAATTTTGTTTTAAAGTACTCAAACTACACCCAAGACACTGCCTTAATCACTTCTAATATTTACTGGTTCAAGAGAGCACATTTCCTGTTTTCACGTCTAAGGGGAGAATCCAGGGAAAAGACGAAGGGACAATGAGATGTTCAGTAGACACTGGGACGATGGGAACCAGCGTGCATGTCTGCTTGTGGCACACAGAGGGCTGGCCCTGCAGCCCTGCTTGAGAAGGCTGAGACCGTATGGTTTTGTCCAGCCCCACATTGTGCCTGGCACTTAATATTTTGCATAGGGTTCTTGCACATTTTGGGTATTAGTTCCATGAGGTAAAGAAAGTAGAAACTATATTTTGCACAGGAGGCAGCTGAGCTTTCAGAAATGAGATGACTTGTGTAACTGACATAGCTTGAAAAGTCAAGAGTCAAGGTTAACACAATGCCGGGCGTGGTGGCTCACGCCTGTCACCCCAGCACTCGGGAGGCAGAGACAGGAGGAATGCTGAGTTCGCGGCGGCTTGCCTGGGCACCATAGTGAGCTCAGAGCCAGCCTGAACTACAAAGCGAGACCCTGTCTCAAAAAGAAAAAAAAAAAAAAGAGTCAAGGTTAAGCGCAAATCCCCCATGGTTCCTATTAAGTCCCACTGCCCCCTGGCACTTGGTCTGTCATCTCCATCCTTGCTTCTCTTCTCCTGAGTTTACAAGATTCTGTCTCTGTCCCTGTTGCACTGGGGAAAATGAGGAAAGCCTGAATGGGCTTAAGAGGCCAGGGAAACCCCTGCCAATCGAGGAGCTGGCACATGGGACAGCTGAGGCCAGGGCACTGAGATACTGGCCTTTACACCAGGAGGAGTGCCATCATTTGAGCTCATTGGCACACCACATCATTACCTCATGGAGGTGAAAGAAAGGGAGGAGACAAGATGGTCTTCAGAGCTTTGGGTTATCTGAGTACTGCGGACATCCTGTCCTGAAGCTCTTGCTGACATCTTACAGAAGCAGGGAATTTTGACACGGGAAGAGGTTTTGTGAGCCCCTGCTGTGGGTAACAGGCTTGGCTGACCCTCTCCTTGCACAGGAAGTGTAGGGGCCTTGTGACATAGCTCATAAGTCAGAGCCTCTAAAAAGTGTTCCGCAATAACCAGATGCTGTAACAAAGCAAACCCAGCTCTTCCAATTTGACCAGGAAAAGGAAAGAATGGCCAATGTCACTGTAATCCTAAAGCCAGCATCCATCATCAGCACTTTCTTCATGTGGGCAAGCAAATGTTAAAAGCACTAAAGCCTGACTTGGCCAATTTTAAATAATCGTGGAAAAAGGAGGCCTCGCCATCCACTTTGCAACATAGATTTGACCCAGCCCTGGGGGCCAGGAAGTTTGGCTTTCTAAGGCTCTGGGAAGAGACGGGCATTTTCACAGCAGCAGCCACAGAAGATCAGCTTCTGTGGAGAGGGTGGAGTCACCTGTCACCCACAAGGTATTTCAACTTTTCCAGTCACCACCACCACCCCTTCTGACTCTGCGTACCCTGCAGGTATGAACACAGACCAATCACTCCTACAAATTTGGGGGCGTTTCAGCTCCCTATTATTCTGTGGCTGACTGACAGCTTCTTTGACACACACACAACTCCCATTCCACCTCCCCTGGTCCACCCCTGCCCAGAGGCATTGTGCTGTGCAGCATATCAGTATATTTTAAAAATTGAAGTGAATAAGATTTAATTTCCTTTGAAGAATTTCAAGACACCCCTGGAGAAATCAATAAGGAGGACTAGGAATCACTGACACAAGGGATGGGGAACTTTTCAAACTTGGCTCCTTTATCTCCTTCTATGGAAGCTCACAACAATCACCTCTTCCCCCCCACACTCAGCAACCTGAAAAAATATGGAGTCCAATGCTGGAGACCATTTTCCAAAGAAAACATCTACCTGATCACAGGTGCTGTACGAGATTGTGGTCACCAAACCATGCTGAGATAATTGACATGAAAGTACTTTTCAAAAGTAGAAAGCATTCTATAAATGTAAGTTCTTATTATTTCCTATTATTACTATTATTCCATAAAGAACTGGACTTGATGTACCACTCAAGATAGTATACAATATAACAACTTATATAATATCGTATACAATTTATATAAGATTTACACTGTATGAGGTATTGTACATAATCTAGAGATTAATTACATTATATGGGAGTATATGATAGGCTATATGCATATACTACACTTGAGCATCTACATGCATTGGTATCCAGTGGAGGTCCTGAAATGAACATCCTACAGAGACGAAGACACAAGTGTCTGTCTCCCATAGCATTCTGGCCATCTTACTGCAGTTACTCTCCAGGCTCTTATCTCCTAGCACTTAGTACACATTCAATATATTTTTGAAGTCGGATTAACTAGAACAGTGTTCATCGAAGGTATTTCTGAAATAGAAAAAGATGGTGCTTCCAGGAGGTGGCCATTATTACACTTTTTGACCTGTGACCAGCTGGGCTCAGTGAACATGCCTGTAATCCCAGAAACAAGAGGACTAAGGAGAAGAAAAACGAGACAAAGCCTATGTATATAGGGCACATGAGTTGTAGGGAGGGCAAGGGAATGGGAAAAAATGAGAATCAAGATGTGTCATGGACAGGTACAAGTTCTCAGTGTTAAATGCGATCATATTGTGTGTACAAAAGGTACCAATAAAGTCAATTCAAAAAAAGGAGGACTGGGCTGGGGATTTAGCTCAAGTACTTTACTTATTTATTTAGCTCACGCCAACCTTGGACGCACAAGGGGCCCACATTTGATCCCCGGTACCCGCCCCCCCCCCAGAAAAAAAGAAGAGGACTGAAAATGTATGCCTCACCAGGAAACACCCTGTCTCAAAATAAAAAATAAAATAGGTTGGCATATGGTACAGTGCCCCGGGGTTCAATCTCCAGTATCACAAAAAAATTACATTAAATTAAAAATTTTTTAAATTCCTATCACCTGATGGCATGTTATTCTCTTAAGAAACAATACTATACTGTCACTTTGGGGGAGACTTGATGTTTTTAGGAAAAATTTCCAAGATAAGCCTTTTGCAAGGGCAAGTATATATCCCAAGAAGCCTGCAAACACTGATACAAAGGAAGTCCTGAGGACAAGCACTTACTGAGCGCTAGTCACTGCCAACCACCGTGCTGGGTGCTGGGAGCACGGAGAGGAAGGGACTGCAGTCGCATCCTTCAGAGCACATGCTCTGGGTAACAGGGAGATTGGGCACGATGGTTTCATGTCATCTGCAGCTTAGAGCAGTTATGGGACAGAGAGGGAGTGCAACCCTAAGTGGCAAAGAGGCCGCACCTGCTCAAGCCACTCTTGAGCCAAGGTATCAAAGGCAGCCCTAAAAATAAACTCTCTGTAGCTCTGAGGGATAGAAATCTGGTCTTTTGACACTCATCGGGAAAATATTTCAAATCTGACACTTGTCTTTGATGTCATACGTGTTATTCTGTATCTCCGAGATGACTTCAGAGGTAAGGACGCTTTTTCTCCTCCACCCCACTTCGAGGCTCTAGTACCCAGCGTGGGCACCCTCTCTGCCACATACAACATGAAATGTTAACTATTTACAGATCGACAACACATAACCAGGAAACGTTTAGTAAGCATGTTTTTGCCATGGGTTGTGTCTAGATGTTTACTCCAAAGCTGCCTGCGCTCAGAGGTGGGGTTTTCTTCAGAGGTGGCTGGTTCTGGAGTGTGTGGCCCTGTGACTGATTCGTGGTTCAGTGCTAGGACCAAGGGCGCTGGGCTTAAGGGTGTGAACGCCGCCCGCCCTACGGCATCTGGATAAGAGGTAAGGATTGAAAGAGCTATGGCCGGCCCTTGTTAACTTTTGCTACCTTTTGAGGGTCATGAACTCTTTCTGCCCTGCAATCCTATCTTTCGTCAACCCTGCTTTGGAGCCAGCCAATTAAGGACTGGAACCTTTACAAAATGTAAGCTGATTAAACTTTTCCTCCTTTAACTTTGGGTGTCAGGTATTTTGTTTCAACGATGAGAGAAAAGTAACTAAGACAATTTTATAGTTAATTAAGTTGTAACATGTGAGGAATCTCATTCATGCCTATTTTTTTCACCCAACGCTTCTGAAAAGCTGTACCTATAGCTGTAAGTATATTTAGGCTTCTCTACTACATATTCCATGGGTGTGTTCGCCATAGTCTACTTTTACCTATTGTCCTCCCAGTGGGCACTTGGATTGCCTCTAACACCCTGCTATAACAAGCAATATGATAGTGAAAGATTTGTAGGGAGCCGGAGGGTTAGCTCAGTGGTTCCGGCGCCTGCCTCACAAGCACAAGGTCCTGAGTTTGATCCTGCTAACCACATACAATGCTGGGAGTGGTGACTCATGCCCACCAGCAATCCATACCACATACCACAGTGCCGGGGATGGTGGCTCACACCTGTAATCCTAGCACTCGGGAGGCAGAGGCAGGAGGACTGCTGAGTTCAAGGCTCACCTGGGCTACATAGTGAGCTCAGGGACAGCCTGAACTACAAAGCAAGACCCTGTCTCAAAAAAAAAAAAAAAAGATTTGTACATGTCTTTTCATACCTGTGCAAAGAATCCTCTGGGACATAACCATGGTACTTTGGTTCACAAATTCAATTTTTTCTACAATTTTGGAAAAGATGGCCATGTTTGTGTTTGTATGGAAAAGATGGCCTCAATCACATTTGTCGCATGATACGGAATTTGCAAACAAAAGCAAAATTTTACCAAATGCTTCTGTTTGTGAACAAATCACTCACAAATAAAAGCATTCATAAACCAAGATGCCATTGTACATACCCAAGACTGGCACTGATGGACCGACTATAGGTCATGTATACTTGTGGATCACAAATTCTTCTGGACCAGTTGTAGTGACTATATCCCTCCAGGACTATTCCAAAGTTACTATCTCCCATCTCAGGGCTAGTAGGGATACTATCTACGTGTTTGAATTTTTCTAGTCTGATGGGTATAAATAAATCTCTGTTCATATGCATTATTTACATTTGCATTTATCTAGGCATTTCTGGTTTAAAATATCATCTGACAGAGACTTCGATTTAAATTCTCCCACTCACTACCAAAATACTCATAATGATAAAGAGAAAAATACAAAGGCAAATGGCATTTTTAAAAATGAGAATGGTGGGGCCGGGGATTTAGCTCAAGTGGTACCGCACCTACCTTGGAAGCACAAGGGCCTGAGTTCGGTCCCCATAACACCAAAAAGAGAGACAGAGACAGAGAGAGAGAGAGAGAGAGAGAGAGAGAGAGAGAGAGAGAGAGAGAGAGAGAATGATAATGGAACAGAACAAATCCACTGGCCTGAAAGAATTTCCCTAAATGCATCAGCCCTCAACCACAATTCCAGTCCCACACCACAGCAATGTAGGAGTCATATTGCCCAAAAAACCAGAAAGATGAATTTCTCTGAAGTAGACAGAATATTACTGCCCACTCTGTCCTTAACTGCCTCTGACTCTAGAGCCAATATGAGCCCAAAACTCCTCAGAAGAAAAGGAATAGGAGTTGGGAATGGGGGAGAATTGGCCATGCTCATTGTCTTCCAAGTGGTTTGCCCAGTAAACCCTCTCTAACCTTACTTTCAACCAACTTCAAATGAAAACATTTTGAAAAAATAAATTACAAGCCAAGGATAGCAACACACAAATGTAATCCAAGCTCTCTGAGGACTGAGGCAAAAGGAGTCCAAGTTCAAACCCAACCTGGGCAAATAAGTGACAGTGAAACCCTGTTTCAAAATAAAAAATATTAAAAAGGGTTGTAGATGTAGCCTAAAGTGAAATCCTTGGGTTCAATCCCCAAGAAAGAAAAGTATGTACTGAGCACATTTTTTTCTAGTATCATTCCCTAAACAATATAGTATATAACAATTTTTGCAAATTTACATTGTATTGGGTATTGTACACAATCTAAAGATCATGTCATTTTGTGGGAGTATATGATAATATATGTAAATACTACATCCGTATAAAGGACTTGAGCATCTAACATATATTGGCATCCATTTTAGATCCTGAAATAAATACCCCAGATACTGAGATACAAGTGTACTACTAAATGTGTGTGGGGGGGGGGGGTCACAGTGGAGACAGGACTTAGCCTGGCAAAAGGCCTGTTGGCACATGTAGCTATTGTTCCCACTACACTCTTCCTTGACTCGTTGGTATAGGCTGGTACTGGAGCCACACATATGGTTGTGTCATGATGGGAAAATGTGAAGGAAAAAGGGTTTAGAGTTGGCTTGAGTAAAAACTTCTTTGGGCACACTGAAGATGCCCAGTAGATACCTGACTCAAGACGTTAAGAAGGCAGTTGGATTGAAACCTTAATAGCTCAGAAAAGATATAAAAGCTGAATCTATAACTGTGGATAACATCTGCATGAGGAGGTATATAAATCCACAAAATAGGATGAACTCCTAGAGATGAGCAAGACAAGAGAAGAAAGTCTAGAATCTAATCCTAGAGCACAGGTACGTTAGGAGAACAGCACAGGAGGAAGAACTAGCAACAGACTAAAGAGGAATAGCCACAAAAAAAAAAAAAGGACTAATAAAGCTCACTGCCACTAAAAACAAGAGAAGTGATGCTTTAAGAACAAGTAATCAACTGTATGAAGGACTCTGATAAGTTGAATTTTAAAAAGGACAGAGGGGGCCAGAGATTTAGCTCAGTGGTTCCAGTGCCTGCCTAACAAGCACAAAACCCATGGTTCAGTCCCCACTAACCACATACAACAATACCGGGCATGGTGACTCACACCCACCAGCAATCAGTACCACATACCACAATGCTGGGCATGGTGGTGATAAAAAGAGCAGAAAAATGGGACAGAGGATTATGAGGTCAAAGGAAGGAAGCTTTAGGTTTGTTTGTCTTTTAATGTAAGGTTCTACAGGATTTTTTGCACTAGGAGAAAGATCTGGTAGACCGAGAAACATGTACAAGAAAAAGAAAGCTGAGTTCAAGAGCAACTATAGAAATCTAGAAAGGTGAATACAGACTGTCAGAATTTGGACTGCACACGTGGCCATTTAATGAGAAGGGAAGCCTGTGGTGATATGAGGTCACTGGTGGCACATGAACTCTAGGACCACTAGTCAGAGGTCAGCTAGGCTCACTCGGCACTGGTAAGCACTTAGGTCACCCCGGGCACAAAAGAAACATGCAGTTAGTGGTGGTTCTTATTTGTTCATTTTAATGGGTAACACTAAATAATGGGCATGTGATTTTAGTTAACAAATAATAGTAATGTATTTATGGGTTATAAAAGATATTGTGATGTATGTTGGCATTGCAAAATGATTGAATCAAGTTAATGAGCATATCAATTGCTTCACATAATCATAATTATTTGTGATAGCAACACCTCAAATCTCTCTTAGCAATTTTGAATACACAGTACACTGTTATTAACTATAGTCACCATGCTGTACAATAGATCTTTATACTACATTCCGCTGTTTAACTGAAACCGTAAATCTTTTGAATAACATTTCTCATTTCTCTCCTCCCAACATCTGGTAAGCACCATACTATTCTCTACTTCTGTGAGTTCCACTTTTAGATTCCAAATATAAGTGAGATCATCTGGCATTTATCTTTCTCTGCCCGCCTTATTTCACTTAGGCTAGTGTCTTCAAGATTCATTCACAGACTCAAAAATGACAAAATTTTCTTCTTTTCATAAGGCTGAGTAGCATTCATTGTGCAATTGCATTGCAATTTTCTTTATCCATTGAGGAACCCTTAGTTTGATTCCATATGTTGGCCATTCTGAATAATCTGCTGTGAAATGGCAGTGCCCCTTTGACATACTGACTTAATTTCCTATGGAATTATACACAGTGTAACACTGCTGGACCATACCATAATTCTAGCTTTAGTTTTTGATGAACTGCTACTATTGTTTTCCATTAAGGCTATATTAATTTGTGTCCCCACAAACGCTGTACAAGGGTTCCCTTTCCTTCCCACCCTTACCAACACTAACCTTTTGTCTTTTGCACAACAGCCATTCTACCAGCTGTGAGGTGACATCTCACTGTGCTTTTAATTTGTTTCCTAATAATGAACAATGTTTATAAATCTGTTGACCATTTCTATATGCTCTTTCAAGAGAGTCATTTGGTTTTTTTGTAATTGAATTGCTTGTTTGAGTTCATGATCAGATATATGGTTTGTAAATATTTTCCTCCAAATTGTGGGCTACCGCTTCACTTGGATAACATATGTTTTGAAGTCACATTTTATTATATAACCTCTTTTTTTATAATACTAGGCTATTGTACAATATTTTGTTATCAGTTACTGAGCCCTTATTTGGACTTCAACTACCTTAATTCCAGAAACATCATTAAGCTTCCATAAGCCAATATTAAACTTGCCAATTAAAAGAACTCCTTTGACCGTTATAAAATCAGTGTGAGAATTCAAAACAGATATATAATAACATTTGTTAAGAGCTAACAACAAGAAACGGTTCTAGGCTCAAATAAATGCCTATGATTCAAGAAAATAAGTAACTTCACACTAATAGAACATCAGGAGAATCCTCTATGAAGAAATAAGATATGAGTCCAGAATTTCTTTTTGCTGAAAAGCAACAAGAAGTCATATGTAACAGGAAACAGAATGTAAAGTTCCAGCAGAAGGGACAAGCTACATAAAGCACTGAAACAGAGGGGGAGAGTTTGGGAGCAGTAAGAGAAAGCCACCTGAATAGATTAGAAGACCCAGAAACAACTCCAGATACACTAAGCCACCTTATCTTTGACAAAGGAGCCAAACATCCCCAATGGAAGAAAGACAGCCTCTTTAACAAATGTTGCTGGAAAAACTGGGCTCTAGCCTGCCAAAAGCTAAAGCTAGACCTATCTCTTTCACCATGCACAAAACTAAACTCACAGTGGATACGA